>JARHVA010002488.1:1867500-1965000 GCA_037957365.1 Torreya grandis
ATCTCAACCAATCATCCCTCAAGTCTTCATGACTAAATGATCTCTAAAAGGTGTACAAGGTTCAAAAATTCATTCTAATAGATTATAAAAAACAAAACTATAAGCTAAAATATTCCATGTGTACTAACATACACACAATAGAAATCATACAATCATCCCAAGATTGTATTAATTTGTTACTAATAAATCATAACTAGTATTATATCATGTAACTTAATCTATGGTGTTATATTCATAGTAAAAATAAATAATATCATAACTAATATAACATACAAAGGCTAAGGATTATGCCATTCTTAATACCTTATAAGAAATCCAATGTCTCCTTACTTATACAATAATTAAAAAAATTATATCAACCCTTAGGATTACCAAGATGTTCTACACATAGTATACCTTACTTGACCCCAACAAAAAAGTAAACATAGTATCTTAAAAATAATATCAATCTAACAAAGGTATTTAATAACATAATAGTTATAATCAACTATAGTATAAATTCACTGTTAGCCACTTCTCATGATCACGTCTATAATTTAGATAAAATGATGACTCTAAAAATCCATAATTATATAGTATAGAACTAGCATCTCATAAACCAAAACTTCCTACATACCCTCACATGGTAGAAGATGACATCAAAACCCAAGTTTTCAATCACTATCAATTTCCATATTTCAAGCGTAGTATCATAAACTACTTCTATGACTGGGAAGAAAATATGAATGACAAGGATGCATCAATAAGAAATAGAAACACTATCCCATAAAATAAAGGGAATACTATCAAGCAACAATTCATAAATAAGTCTTCTACGAAAGGAAACTCTATATCAGCATCTTGAAAATATGAATCTCCTTAGTAGCTAAAATAATGTAAGAGGAGAGTGAAAACATAATAATTCACCCCTAAGATAACTAAGAGAGATAACACTTCTTCTCAAGTCTATATAAATATAAGGATTCTAATATTCATAACAAACTCCTAACACAAAGGAATACCAAACAAGACTTCTACATACAACTATAATAAAATTTCCACTATGCTTAGTGGTGCCACTCTAGAATGGTATTATAAGATTTCCACTCCTAAGATATGTAATGAAATTACTTCAAGAATTAAGTATAACAGCAGAATTATATCCAAATATGACTGAAATATATCCAAATATATGATAATATATAAGCCACTTCGAGGGGGCAACCTCCACAAGCTTCAATAAGAGCAGAATTCACAATATGATGATAAATGATTACCCACTACCTCCTATATATAGTCTAACTAGGCCATGGTTACTCCATAGGCCGACCTACTAATCTAAAGAAAGCCACAAGTCAGACACAAGTTGGCTAATACTATCCTCATACATGTGATAGTTTAGGGGCATAGCATGCCCTTCCCCTTCAAACCAATGTTGTCCTCAACGTTGAACAATTGTGGATGTTGTTGCAAAAATTCTTCACCTTCCCAAGTTGCATCTTCATTGCTTTGGTTTTTCCACTTGATCAAATATTCCTTAATCTCTCTAGTTCTCAACCTCTTAGTATGTGTTTAGAGGATCTTCTCTAGTTCCAAAATGACTCGTCCTTCTTCATCTAGTTCTGGGAGCTCTGTCTGGGCAGAAACTTTCTATCCAATGACCTTCAAACAAGAAACATGAAATATTGGGTGTATATGAGATGAATGAGGTAGCTCTAGCTTGTAAGCCACACTTCCAATTTTTTGTAGAACCTGATAAGGGCCATAATACTTTGAAGCAAGTTTGTTGTCATTTTTCTGTTGCTTCAAGGACATCTACTTGTTAGGTTGAAAATGAACAAATACCCAGTCACCCACCTCAAAATTTCACTCAATCCAGTGTTGATCTGATTGTTGCTTCATCCTATTTTGTGCCAAGGCCAAATTCTCTCTCAAACTAGCCAAAACCTCTTGTTGACATTGAATGTGCTCTTCCACATCTCAAACCTTGGTGTGCACATTTAATGAAGAAGTGATGGAAGGTAGATGGTAACCATATAGTGCTAGAAATGGAGACATTTTAGAAGATGTATGGAAAGATGTGTTATACCACCATTCTGCAAGTGGTAGCCATTTAACCCAATGTTCTTGTTTATCTAATACAAAACAATGGAGATACCCCTCTAAACATTTGTTAACCACTTCAGTTTGTCCATCAGATTGGGGGTGGTAAGATGAGCTATGAGCTAGCTGAGTACCCAAACAAGAAAATAGTTCAGTCCAGAAATTACTAGTGAAAATAGGATCATGATCACTTACAATTATTTTTGGGGTTCCATGTAATTTGAGAACTGCTTCCATAAAAATAGATGCGACTGTACTTGCTAAAAATGGGTGTGAGAGAGCACAAAAATGGGCATATTTTTTAAGCCTATCCACAATGACCAAAATAACATTATTACCTTCAGAACAAGGCAACCCAGTGATGAAATCCATGGAAACCTCCTCCCACCTTTGACTAGGAATTGCTAATGGTTGTAACAAACCTGGGGTCTTAACTGTTTCACCTTTATTTTGTTGGCATATCATGCATTCTTCCACAAACTTTTGTACATCTCCCTTGAGTCCTTCCCAAAATAATTCTTTCTTACTTCTATGATAAGTTTTCAAGAACCCTGAGTGTCCCCCAAGTGGAG
This sequence comes from Torreya grandis, assembly GCA_037957365.1. NCBI lineage: Eukaryota > Viridiplantae > Streptophyta > Pinopsida > Cupressales > Taxaceae > Torreya > Torreya grandis. The sequence continues at coordinate 1,870,155 of JARHVA010002488.1, forward strand.
ATGCATGCAACTCTGCAAGAATCTTATGCTTAAGCTCTAAAGTTTTGCACAAGTATAACTTACCCTTATACCATAGGACATTACCTTTCCATTCAAATTTGTCAGAGGATAAATTACCTTGCTAGAGATTTTGAATCAAAAACTATGTATCCTTGTCTTGTTCCCATTCTAACCTAGCTTCATCCACCCAATCTACTTGCACTATGGACATTGCACCAAGTAATGCTTCTGTGGATGCATCCCATCTAGATAGTGCATCTGCTACTACATTATCTTTACCCTTCTTGTAGATGATTTCAAAATCGTAACCCAACATTTTGGTTACCCATTTTTGTTGTTCCTCAGATGATAATCCTTGCACCAAAAAGTATTTGAGACTATCATGATTCGTTTTCACCTTAAAGTGTCTACCCATCAGATAAGACCTCCATTGTTTAACTGCATGAAGAATAGCCATCATTTCTTTCTCATAGATAGGATTTTTTAGATTCTTACCTTTGAATTGATGAGTTTCAAAGCAATGGGTCTTCCTTCCTGCATTAGTACTACCCCCAATCCAAACCCAGAAGCATCACATTCAACAATGAATGTTTGTGAGAAGTCTGGAGTAGCCAAAACTAGAATGGTGCACATAGATACTTTTAGTTTCTCAAATGCTTTAGTGGCATCATCATTCCAATGGAAAGCATCCTTATTTAGCAATGCAGTGAGTCGAGATGCTATGCTACCATAACCTTTCACAAATCTTCTATAGTAACCTGTTAGTCCAAGAAAACCTCAAAGGTTTTTGAAAGTTTTTGGCATGGGCCATTCCATTATTGCTTTGATCTTTTGAGGATCAGCTTTAACCCCTTCATGGGAAACAATGTGACCAAGGTACTCTACCTCCTATACTCCAAAAGCAAATTTATATGGCTTTGCATAAAGTTGGTGCTTCTCCAAAACTATCAATACATGTTTCACATGTTGCAGATGTGCTTCCCATATCTAACTATAAATCAATATGTCATCAAAGAAAACTAGCACAAACTTCCTTAAAAAATGCCTAAAAATAGTGTTCATCAAGATCTAAAAAGTAGATGGTGCATTTGTAATAACAAAGGGCATTACCAAAAACTCATAATGGCCCTCATGTGTTCTAAAAGTAGTTTTATGAACATCTTCATCCTTGATTCTAATTTGATGGTACCCCGAGCGAAGATCCAATTTTGTGAAATAATTAGCACCATGCAACTCATCAAGTAAATCATCAATTACTGGAATAGGAAACTTATCTTTGATGGTGTACTTCTTGAGTTCCCTATAATCAAGGAACATCCTCCATGTGTCATCCTTCTTCCGTACCATGACCACTGGTGATGAATATGCACTTTGGCTATGCTTGATGATCCCTGCCTCCAGCATCTCATGGACCATCTTTTCAATTTCACTCTTTTGTGCATATGGATATCTATATGGTCTAATATTTGGTGGTTGACTACCTGGAATTAGTTGAATGGCATGATCATGTTCTCTTTTTGGTGGTAGTCCTTTTGGCATGGCCCCAAAAATAGATGAGTGGTCTTCAAGAATTATTTGTAGATCAGGATGTGTAGATACCTTTTGGGGTTGAACTTCTATAGAGCATAATCATGCAATAATTCCCTCTGCCCCCTTTTTTAGCATCTTGGTCATCTGATGTGAACTAACAAATTGTGGAGATTTTACATGTAATCCATGTAGTTCAATTTTCTTACTTTTAAAATGAAAGTGCATGAATAGTTCTTGGAAGTTCATCTTAATGGTACCTAAGGTTGTGAGCCATTGGACTCCTAAAATAATGTCTATGTTACCCATGGGAATAGAAAACATAGGAGATTCAAGATTGTACCCACCCATAGTAAGCTTAATACTATGGCATTTTCTTGAACAATTAATTGTGCCACCATCTGCAATCATGACCTGAAATTCTGGTGCTGCGTAGATGAAATAGTTCAATCGAGTGGCCAACTTATGGTTTATAAAGTTATGTGTGCTCCCTGAATCAATCAACACTATCACCTTCTATTTCTTGAGGAAACCCACCACCTTAAGAGTTTATGGAGTGCTAATACCTGGAAGTGCATGACAAGAGATTGTAGGTTGGGAATCTTCAGGTACCTCCTCTATATCTTCCTCATCATCATTGGAGGCATCATCTGCTTCTTCATTTTCATTTGGTCCCTCAATGTAGAATAACTTCTTCTTAGCACATGTATGTCCTTTACTCCACTTTCTATCATAACCAAAACATAATCCTTTTGCACACTTTTCTTCAATTTGCTGAGCGGTCAATCTAGTAGGTGGAGGAAATGTTGATGATGATATGATACAATCTTTAAAGTGAGTGAATGGCTACTTCTTGTTGGCTATGAATTTTTCCTTAGCTCTACGTGCTAGGATAATAGATTCATAAATATTAAGTGGATTAAACATGCGTACCACATGTTAAATGTGATCCTTGAGTCCACCCAAAAATAGGTCATTCAAGTTTGCATCAGAAATTGTCTCCACACGTAAGGATAGGTTCTGAAAATGATGAATATAATCCTTGACAGAGCTAGTTTGTCATAATTTTGCTACTTGGCTGAAGTAATTATTTATCACACTATTGCCATAGTGTAATTGTAGATGCTCTGTAAAAATTGACCAGGTGACGTTGAGACTCATCTTTTTCTTTTTAGCACACAACCATCGATACCAAATGAATTGACCAAGTTCAAGATACAAGGATGCCATGGTAACCTTTTGTCCACTTGGAATCTGATGTAGGTCAAAAAAAACTCTCCATTTGGTTGATCCAATTGAGTGGATCTTTTCCATCAAATTTCTGCATATCCACTTTTGGTAATAGGTTCTTTTGTGGCCATGGAGTTGGATTTGAAGTAGACTGGTTAGGAGAACCACTCTAGTGGGTTTGTAAAATAGAGTTAGCTTGATGATTTAATTGATTAGTATTCAAATCCATCATGATATATCCCAAACTATCTTGTATGGATTGCATATTAGATTGTATGTCTTGCACCTCACTCTGAATGCCTTGCACACTATAGTCAAGCTGGCTCACTTTGTGATCTATGTCAAAAAACCCTAGTACAAAGGGTCTATTACACCCCCCTTATAACTCCATATCATCCTTGTTAGGATTTTTCCTGGAGTTTCATCACCCTTTCCTCGGCCCTGAGTTTGTGGACCTGCCATAAAAGGGTTTTACGATGTCGACCCTTATTGACACTTTTGACCCAACTTTGACCAAGTGATTTTGGAATTATTTCGGTCTCAATTCAAAATATACAAAGAACAAACCCTAGCCAAATTTTTCTAATATTTCCAAAAATGTAAACAACTTAGAAAAATTCTTTTAATTTCGCATGATAGAGCAATTTTATGAAAAACCATAAAGTAGAGATAAATTTTGAAAAATAGATCCAAATGATCTGAAATTTTAATGTAAGATTAATGTTATTATTTCTCACCTCTAGTAAAAAAAATTAAGATAAATTCGCAACCATTTTTTATATATCACAAAGTTAGTGTTTTTCCCACAAGATTGCCCAAATCACAGCTCTGATACCACTTGTAATGAAATTTCTTCAAGAATTAAGTATAACAACAGAATTATATCCAAATATGACTGAAATATATACAAATATATGATAATAGATAATCCACTTCGAGGGGGAAACCTCCACAAGCTTCAATAAGAGCAGAATTCACAATATGATGATAAATGATTACCCACTACCTCCTATATATAGTCTAACTAGGCCATGGTTACTCCATAGGCCGACCTACTAATCTAAAGAAATCCACAAGTCAGCCACAAGTTAGACACAATATAATGTCAAAGAGGGATAAGTAAGCCACAAGTCAACTAATACTATCCTCATACATGTGATAGGTTAGGGGCGTAACAAGATATATGTAAGACACAAAAATAATGCATAAATACTTAAGTGATAATCATTCCATTCTTGTAAAACACTCACAAAATACAAAACATAAATGGTGAAGTCAATTCAAGAAAGGTAATAACACTCAAGGTTTTTGATCTAAAAGTTCAATAATATGGTAGGAAACTCTTGTTCACAATTCAAGAACTAAGCTATGCACTCTCATACCTAAAACCATACATAACCATCACCAATGAGACACTTCGTAAACCAAATCTTTTTTAACTCTTAAGGGGGGTATGAATTCTCTAAGGTACACACTCAGTGTACCATACATACATTCCCAATTCTCTTTTCTGATAAGCAAGAGGATATGAAAACTTTGATGGACTCATTATGTCCTAGAGTTTGAGCCAAAAATTTGATACCAAAATTTAATAACCCCTTGAGTTGTACATAATAAAATGTAGATTTTTTTTGAAAACAAATAACATTCTTTCCACAATATAAAATAATACAATATACCATAACCATAATAAAGAATTATAGTACTTCAAATTCAAATACTGCATACAATATAAATCTTATACAACTCCAAGGAAAGTAAACATCACAAGACATAGCTATGAATGGTCTAACAATATAACATCTACTAAAAAACATATATAATTATATAATATAATTACATTACTTTAGGCATATGTCCTAATACAATTATAGATACCAAGCTTTCTAGAGCTCGAGTCAAACTGACTCATGTATTTCAAATAATCACAAGTGTCATCTCCAGGTAGTACTATAATGGATGAAGGAGAGCATCATCTAATTTATTTACCACACCAACCATGGACTAATAATCCCCCACACAATCTCTTATCAATAAACGGTCCTCCCTTCATGGATAGCTAGATATAAGAGTGTGATAAATCTAGTGAGACATGATAGTACCCTGTGTGTTGTAGGATTTCTTAAAAACATATAGTTTACCATAAATAAATCCATTCTAACATGATATCACATATCATGAATATAAAACATATGAATAATAGTGTATATAACATTACTTAGGCAAAAAAATTCAAATAATATATGATCACTTAGATCATTCAAATTCATAACACATCACTTGATCAGATTATCTATTGGTGGTACTACCTCTGTGTGTGTGTGTGTGTGTGTGTGTGTGTGTGTGTGTGTGTGTGTGTGTGTGTGTGTGTGTGTGTGTGTGTGTGTGTGTGTGTGTGTGCGTGCGTGTGCGCGCACGTGTGTGTGTAACTCAAAGACACATATAGATTAAATATTCCTATAAATAATATCACATCACAAGCTAAACAAGGAGAAATCAAGATATAAACATAATATCACATCATAAGCTAAACAATGACAACTGATTGTACCACCTAGGTAAAACACATTAAACTATAAACTATTTCAATAAGATCTAAATAACTACCTTTTGAAAAACCATATTATCTTGGTATGGTGTTCTTAGGCACACCTTCTAGTTTATCCATAAATAATCGTATAAAGTAGTTATATAAACATGGAAGCATGCACTCATATTCAAGTAAGCATAACTATAACAAACAAGCCATACAATGCATATAACTCTATCTCAAATTTAATTTATACTATCGAGATTATATACAAACCTAAATGATATCTTACCAAATGCTACAATAGCCAATACATATATAATCATCCAAATGTGGGTTTAGGTGTCACAAACATGGTATGTAGCATCTGGGTACCTTTCATACTATAAAACTCTATATAAATCTAACCATTTGTACATATAAATATTCTCAAAAAATTACATACAAAATTTAAATCTTCAACAATTACTAATTATGAAATAATTATAAATAAAAGTAAACTTTATACGAATTTAACTTAAGGGTTAGTATTCACATGGTTGAAGTTCCTCATTTTCCTAGAACTCTTATTATCAATCTATTAATTTAGATGTAAGATTTATTATCTATAGTACTATGGAGTTACATAATCATAATAATACTCAAGTTCATGCATATGTCAATTTCTATATGAAAAAATCTTATACCCCTTAGTTGATTCTAAAATATTTATTAATAATTCTTAAAATGAATTTCAAGGTTTCAACTGTCATTCATATTTCAACCAATGACTTCAATTATCAAAAATTATCATATTAACTTCTCAAGTATGTTTTATCATGCCTCATAATATATATCATCTGGACCTATAATCCATTTGAGCATTCATAAATATTCAATCATTAACCATAATCTCACCAAAACGCCCAATAAATTTATTATCTTAGTAACTCAAGCTTTAATAGTTTATCACAAAATAATAATTAATATTTTATTCACAAACATTATTCTTATATTCTCATATATACTCCATGATAATCATGATAAGAATGCAAATTGCTTAAGTTTTAATACAAAAATTTGAATAAAAGTAAATTTACACCTAATATTCGATCCTACATTAAAGATAAACCATAATTTATTTTATTTTAAAAGACAGTTATCATATCTCTTAAACTTTGGCCAATAATTTACCAACTCAATACTTATTAAATTTAACTTAGCATTTAATCATTAAATGAATTTCATTTCTATTATAATAGACATCTTAAAACTCAACTTTTCACTAAAACACAAGGCATCTTAATTATATATATATATATATATATATATATATATATATATATATATATATATATATATATATATATATATATATATATATATATATATATATATATATATATATATATATATATATATATATATATATATATATATATATATATATATATATATATCTTTTCTAATTAAAAACATAGTGAAATCACATGTATATAGTGTTTTGATTTAAAAACTCAATATATCCTCTGAAGTCTAGTGTCTAAACTCAAGCTACACTTGGCATTTAATTGTTTAGTATCTCAAGTTATGAACTTGGCATTATACTTGAGATTGGTGCTACTATTTACTCATGCAATGTTATCTTTCTAAAAACTTGGCTTGCATGGAGATTTGACTAATAGAAAACTCAACATTATATTAAAATAAATTTCAATTACATATTAATGTTTTCAAATTTAATATGTATAGTGAACTAAACATATAGTTAATTCATTATTAAAATGGGACTTATATTTTCAAATGATAGTTTATGAAATAAAATGATGTAGCTAATTAATAATTAAAACATAGATTTTAAAGAGTTGACTAAGTATGATTTAGCATATGGACTCAATAATTAAATTATATATATTCAACCTTTTTAAGTTAGTGGCTTATACAATGGTCAATTCCCTACATATTTTCCTCAGAAAGAGACATAATGGCATATTCCATTATAAACAATGTGGTTTATAATAGTGGTGATTTTGAGAAGGTGCTAGTGTAGAGTGATTTGGTAGTGCATGATGCCATTTATGTTGGCCAATAGTTAGGAGTTTCATCGACCATGCTATAGTTTTTACTTCAATAAGTTTCCCATCATAAATAAAGGATTTCACCCCTTTATGGATTATTTTCAAGGGATTATTGTCCTCCTCAAAACCTCCAAACATATTGGCAAGATGATTATTATTAGTATTACTATTACTACTAACCCCTATAATGGCCATGAAAGGCAAATGATCCTACATGTTGAAAAAATGGTATTTATAAAATAAAAAATAATAAAGAAGGAACTAATTTAGTCTAGGTTTGGTTCCTAAAATGCTTCTTCCGTGATTCAAACAAGAGACCTAATACAAACCAATCATATTTCTATTGGATGGACATGCAGACAGAAATTGGTGTTTTAACTTTTAGCAACCTAGATATTCAATTACATGGTTGGGAATCTATATCTGATTTTAGTGATTTATAAATTATAACATGGTGTTTTTATAATGACTTAAGTTCCTTATTACTATGTAGTGACAACCTATCTTATTAGAATTAAATGTTTCACATAAAAAAAGATTAGCTTTCTATGTATTAGCTTAGCATTTAACTTGGTGTTGGGATGTTTGATATTATGATCTAAATTTTAAAATTGAGACACAAATCTAGTCATATAAAATTTTTCCTTAATATAATCAAATACATACCATATGGAACATTAGAGTACTAGTTTTATAATTTATTTTTTGGTATTAAAGATAAAACACAACCATCACTAAACACACAGCTCCTACACATCTTTGAGGATATATAATGTAGTCAAAAGGTGAGAAGTAGATCTAACCAAACTATATGCATACTTATAAAACATATGTAGGCTTATCAAATAATAATTACGTAGGCCTATAAAGTACATGTGAAATAAAACACATGGAACACTGACTAATAAACCTATGCAAACTTTCATAAAAAATTCATAGGTTTTTTTAAAGTAATACACAAGTTTAAAAACTTGCCTATATTGCACATAAAAAGGAAATTTACAAAACCAACCTGGTAATATTCAAATGATGAATACATCCTTTCCTTCTTCCATTCTTTCACTTTTTTTCCCATCAACTACCTACTTATTTTCTTGTCCCTCCCTTTCTCCCAAAATTCTTCTCTTATTTATAAACTTATTTCCCTTCTCTAAATTCTACACTACCTTCCTACATGAAAACTCTTTATTCTTTATTTATCATATAGATAACATAGTTAACTCATATTTGATTTTATTTAATCCTAAACAAAAAATTCCATTTAATTTACCATGCCTATTTTCTTGTTCTCTGAAAATAACTTAAGTTGACTCAATAATTGCAATAATCTATTCCCTAATTTTAAAAAAAATATAATTTCTTCGTGAATTTCCAAGATTGTATTATATCTAATTTTTAATATTTATATAACTATAATTTCATGAAAATAATCATATATTTAACTAATATCTATTTAATTTACTAATTATCTTTTATTGAAAAAATATCTTATCCATAATACTAAAAGATAAAATAAGTCATTAATTATAATTTATTGGTAAAATAGTTATTTCTATTAGCACTTTATTTATTTTTTGGACTTAAAATAAAAAACCAAGTCAATTAGGCTAAATAAATTAAATGCATACTAAAATTAATTACACACACACAAAGATAATCATAAGCAATAATTCATAATTACACACTATAATTTATATATATATATATATCATTTAAAATTTATTATGTGTGTGTGTGTGTGGGGGGGGGGGGGGGGGGGGGGGGCGCGGGGGCGGGTGTCATCACTACCATCTTCCGCTATTAATTCCCCCAATCACTCAATCTATCCAACCCTTCCCAATGATTCTCTCCCTCATCAAGATCTAAGGGTAAGACCTATCCTGTATCCACCTCGCAACAAGTAGGTAGTTTGTCTGAGTCATCATAAACCAATGATGTAAAATTAATAATTATAAATCCTTAATTTATAGAATAATCAAAATATAGTTATTACTCAATGTATAATCAATGTAGCTCCTTAGAGGTTGAGAAAAGCTAGTCAAGTTTCTTTTTGGTATAGATAGAGGAGAGAGAATAAGGACCTAATATTTTGTAAATAGGATGGGACCATAGTTTTATTCCATTTTATGGTATTATTTCTCAATTTTATTTTCCCTCCTTTATGAATAATCACTAAGAAGGTGAAGAATGAACTATGTCTTATCTATCTAGATAGGGTTTAGGTTTACCTTAATATCTTTAATTCTAAGCTCAATGGAAATAATAATGATATTTGAGAGGATAAATGAGGTCTATGCAGACACCCTACATGATTTTCCAAACTCACTTGGCATGTGTGAGCCATCAAGAGATAAGAAACCTTGTTTTAGAGAAATTTATAGTTTCATAACATGGGGTTCTTAATGCTTCATAGTCTCTATTAGTTTTTAAGTATTAGTGAGGTCTCAAAACTCATTGACACTCTAAAATAATGGATTTTCAATTATTTAATGGACATAAAAACCCATAGAATGGTGATAAACTATAGTTTTCACATGAAATCAAATAGTTTGAAGAAATCATGGTAAATTAACCATGTTCAAGTCTCATAAATGTGTTTCCATTGATTAGTTTATTTGAAAAGTATTTAATACTTTCAAATAATCAATAAATATTATCTCAAAGAGGTTTTGAACACCAACTAGTAAAGGGGTCATTATGTCTCTTCTCTAGGTCAATACAAGAAGACTAGTAAACCTAAAGGTCTGTAAGATCTCTAGGCCACCATTGGTACCAAAGTTGGTTATATAAAACAACATGATATTTTTGAATCCTAAATTTAGTTAAATATTCATTCCATTAGGGTCATCTAATCATAATGAGCACTTGTAAATCTAAGGTGTAGTCTATTTTTCACTCTAAGGGCCTTTGTAGACTAAGTTGAATTATGTAGGTCTAGATAGAAAATAGATTTGTTAAGTTTGGATAGATATCTAAGGGATCACAAAGGAAAATTAAATGAATATTAATATTTTTATCTCTATTTTATTCATCTCTTAGTAATACTCTATAGTGTTTCCCTTATGCTTCTCACTACTTCATACTCACAGAACCCATTCACATCCTTAGCCCTTGAGAGTGGGTACCTATAGACCTATAATGAAAATTGATCAAATGAAGTGTTGGATATTGGGATGAGGTATATAAATCATTAAGGAGTAATGGGGATTAATATATACCTATGAAGAAACATGGAAAATGGAAAGATTTGGTTTAAATACATATCAATGCCATCAATTCACCATAAGAAGATAAACTCAGTCAAGGTTTCCATACAAACAAGACTATAGCTATAGAGTTGAAGAAACATTGATGGTGTAATGATATTAAGAAATTTTATAGGTTTAGAAGGAAAAATTAAGGTTCATAAACATTTTTATGTAATTTTAGGAAATAATGAAGAATCAAAGAAAAAGAAACTCACCTCTCAAATTAGCTCACATAGTCAGGATCTTAAACTTCTTCCCATAGGATAATCATGAGAAAATAAAGGTTATTGAGTGTGAGATACACTTTATAAATACTAAGAGGTCAAAAAAATTAAGGGAAACCTGATAAATGTGTTTCCATCACTTAAATACACCTCAACAAACATCCACATGCCTAATTAGGGCCTATAAGTATAATGTGGAATCCTCAACTCTATCTCCAAAAGTGTAAGGACAATATGTACTATAACATTGAAATTAAAGCCTGTAGAGAGTAAAAAAAGATAATGAAGATATTAAAGGGATATTGGGAAAGTAAATACATAGGTTTTAGGGTTATAAAATCATCTAAAATTAAAATGACCTCTCACAGAGCCAAAAAACACAAAACTACCAATTATAGGTAGGGTTATGTGGAATAAAAAGTGTAAAGAGATATGCATGGATGAGAGATAAAGAGGTGGTAATATACCTATATACTTTTTTTTCCAAGTATAATGGTTGTTCATTGAATTATTTTGGTCATTTGAGGCATGATGATCCTAATAGACTAGTTGGTCCTAGTAGACCCAATTGGGCATGTGCATGCCAATCATGATAAAATAGGGTTATGATTGTAGGTTGTAAAAAATTGGAGGAAAAGTCAAGGTATGATAATAGACCTAGTAATTGATAATAAAAATTCCACAATTACTATTTGTGGTTGTAGTTCTTTGTGATAAGGAAGATCTTAATGGCATATTTAGACCTATTAGGCCTAAACAGGAATTTATAGGCTTATACATGGAAATTAGAGATAAACTATACTAGGTATGTGTTTTAAGTATTGAAAACTTAGGAAGGTAAGTGAAAATTTTATAAATATAGGATTTTTAAGTTTGAACTCAATAAATTAAAGAGATATTACAAGAAATATGCCATTAAGGTCAGACTGGTCTAGTGTCTCATAAACCCTAAGCTTATGAATAAGAGGTCTGCAGACACTTTGGAGAGATAAAAAGGAACACAAGTAGTGGTAAAATTCTATGAGTAATGTTTAAAACATATTTTGTGTGTTTTTAAACTAAAAAACATGTTTTTTCCTTCTCATGTAAGTTGACTTCTTTTGACTTCTCAAAATTCAAGGTTTTAATCCTGAGAGGCACTTTCCTCACATTAGAACACTCGAGAGTAGATGCATGGGGTCATTATCTACTAGGGGAAGTTTTTGGAGGTTGTATACTTTAATTTATTATAATTATTTTTTTAATTTAATCCCTAAATGATATGAAAAATCATTAATAGATCATGAATGTCTGAACCTACCTAAACTAGTCCTAATGACCTGATGGAGGAAAACTTAAGAAATTTACACTCAAATTCCCTAACTTGGCTTGTGATAATTTTGTTGCATGAATTTATTAATTAATTTTCATTATAAATTTAGTATGTTTTAGTAATATATCCATAAATTATTCATTAAGGGAGTTATCCCCAATACTAGAGGTTCACCTCATCAACTAGGCTACCCACACTTAGACGTGATCCAATTTTATTAGATAGATGAGGATGGTTTGAAACACCACTAACTCAAGGGTAAAATCCAAATTGATAAAATTTTATGGAATTATTGGTGGTATTAGATTCAATTAATTAGATCAAAAACTTGCATCATTTATTATTCTCAATGAGCTAAACATTTTGATAGCAGATTAACACTCAAGATCTCATGCTAAGGGTCATCATAAGGTCTTCACCCAAGGGTAATAACAACTATTGTTGATAATTTTTTTTGTTATTTGTTTTCCTCATGAAATTTTATGGATGGATATATAGGATATTTTTGTTTTACAATCCATTATCAATCCTATGATACTCCTTACCGTCCCCCTTGGTACTCCTTACCATCCCCCTTGGCAGCCCAACCACATAGCCTTGTAAACCATTTCATACCATTCTAATAAAATCACTCATACCCTCTTTGTGAGACTTATTAGCCTTATTGGTAGCCTTCATGTCATAATTATTACCCCTCCTTCCCTCCCAAACCACCCTTTCAAACTACACCTATTTTATATGATGAGTTAAATGAGTTAAAAACCATGAATCAAATCACTGATAGTGAGATATTAGCCTTGAAGGAGCATTAATCCCAATGCAACTAGTCTTATGAGCTTCCACCTCCTTTTACCCCATGTTAATATATTTGGACCACTACTCCCATATGAAACCCAAATAAAGAAAAGAGTAAGTTTGTAGAACTCATGATAAGGAGATTACCAAGCTTTTAAATCCCCTCTCCTCTTCCTTGAGATCAAGTTGTCCATGGATGTCTAGGTATGTAAAGAGAGAAAAAAGTTTTGATTACCAAGCCTAAGAAGTTACCAATATTTTATAGTGTCTCCTCAACCCCTAAACTCACTCAAGAGAAACATATAAAGCCTTATGTTCCAACTCTTATATTATGATATTCTTACCCTCCCACCATCTCCCTATTTGAGGGAGGACCTATGGTTTGAAGGGAGGATGAGGAACATCTAAATGAAGAGGAACATATCCTTTGGGAGATAAATGATAAAAATATATCTTTAACTTTATATGATGAAGGCTATTTAAATTATTTTAAGGAAGATATTTTCATTGGGACACCCCTTGGTGAGGAAAAACACAAGTTAGCTTTTAGTGATGCAAGAGAAGATGAGCTTAAAGGAGCTCAAAGTAAATCTGATCTAACCCCTTTCCCTCCCACCATATTTTTATATTAATATAATCTAGTTTAATTGAAGGTAGAGTTGGAGCATTTAGATATGAAAGGAAAATTGATAAAGAACATTAGTGAGGTGGTAGTCTTTCAAGAGCTTGATTGTGTTGTAGCTGCAAGGGGGTTCTAATATATCAAATTTTTATCCTAAAAGGAAGTTTTATGATGTAGAGAAGTCACAATGGCATGATCTTGAGGTGGATGAAACACAAACAACTTATCCTCTAGGATACACTCATAAAATAACCCTCATGAACCCATTGTTAAATTTAAGAGTACTTCAAGTGATTTGGAGGATCAAGTTAGAGTTTAACATGAGCCTTATCATGAATCTATTATAGAGTTAGAGTAATTTGATCAACATGCTAATCCATAAGGAAATGGTAAGAGTGATAATAAGGTTCATGTATTTTTGATTGATCATGAAGAGATTACCTTTTGGGAAGACCTAGAGACTTTTTGTTCAATTTTAGATGATACATATCCACCTCATCAAGAGAATGATAAAATTTTAAACTTGGAAAATTATTATGGTTAAGATATTAATAAGGGTCCTAGGAAGAACACCATTTTAGTTGGTCATCCTAAGTCTCAAAAGCAGATCCAAGGTCCTAATGACATAAGGTAGTCTTACATGGACATGTTCAAGGAAATTGAAGATCTTGGTATTCAAGTACCTCTAAAGGAATAAGATGAAGTTTTTGACGAAGAAGAAAAGGTTATTATTGAGCCAATAGCTTTTGAAGGTCATATTCAAGATTTTTAGTTTTAAGGTCAACAAAGTTATGATGAATATGGTACCTTCCAAGAATAGTAAAAGATTATTTTTTAGAAACCAATTGAATCAAAGTTTGAGATTACTATCCCTATCAACCAAGATCTAACTAGATTATAAAACTTCCACATAGATAAAGATAAATAATATCTTGAGGTGAAAATTGAATTACAAGAAGAATATATATTCATAGGGGATTATTTTGTAGTTTTCACCTCACTTGAGAGCACGATGACAAGAGTGGAATCTAAGGAAGGGATAAAAATAATGAGATCAAATTCCAAGGAGATACTTACCTCATGACATTATTCATCCCATGGAGTGAAGGATCTAATAAACTTCCACTTTGACCCATGAGGGAGAAGAAAATTTTAGTTCAGTTGTATATATTTAGTTATTTTCTTGATTGCCTAATTTCCAATAAGTATATATCGACACATTCATGTTTGCTTCTTGATTGTGTGTGTGGTGAGTCTATTGAAATCCTTAAAAATTTTCAAGGTGCCACATTTTTTATCAATCTTATGAAGATTAGTCATCTCAATTCATGTTTCATGTATGAGTCTTGTGCCCAAAAGAATGAGATAGCCAGTTCTCTTGACAAATAGGATGGTCAACCCCTAAGAGTCACTAAGAATGTTGATAATTTGGCTTCCCAAGACAAATTTAAACTTTATAATTCAAAAAATTATTTTTAATGTCACTTAACCTTAGATTTTGACCATATTATGACTTTTAAATTCATCAAATGGTCTCTCTAAGCCTTGGTTATCATTGTTTAAGGTTATTTTGATAGAATTAAGGTAAATGTTATTCTTGACATTATGGTTATATAATCATTCATAGAATATTCAAGTGGGTCCAAGGGTGTTATGTGGTATATGGGGTTATGTTGAGACTTATAATATGATTTACAAGTCATATCACATCTCTTATAGTTCATATAACTCCTAAAAAGGTGGTAAATCAACTTTATAACATTACATTCCACTCTCAAGGTATTTTATTGATCTATTTGTTAATGGTCAAGAGAAGTTTTGAAAAGTGTAAGATATAAATAATATATGGAAAAATCACAACATTTTTTTTAAGTTTTAAATAACCTTCAGGGGAACTTAACATATCATTTCCATCAATTTTCAAATAGAATGGATAGTTTTCCTATCAAAAAGGGAAGGTTTTTAGGTAGTTTGTACAGGTTTTTGAGATAAATATCATGTTAAGTAACATGAATGGATTAATTTATTCCTCCTATTCCCATATCCATGATTTTTAGGTATTTTAAAGTAAAAGAGAGTCAAAAATTTATCCCTTTCCTCCATCAAGCTAGTTGGATGCTTAGAAAATCCAATGAGGTTTTTATTTGATATAGATAGAGGAGAGAGAATTATGACCTAAAATTTTGGGAATAGGATAGGATCTTAATTTTATTACATTTTTTATAATTATTTCTCAATATATTTTTATATCCTTTATGAACAATCACTAAGAAGGTGAAGGACTCACATTATCTCATCCATCCATACAGGGTTTAGGTTTGCCTCAATATATTCACTTCTAATCTCATTGGAAATAATAATGATATTGGAGAAGATATAGGATTTTTTTTAATCCACCCTACATTATTATAAAAACTTATGTGGAATGTTTGATCCATCAAGAGATAAAAAACCTTCTTTTGGATCAATTTGTAAGTTGAAAAAAATGGGGTTCTTAATGTTTTAGAGTCTTTAGTAGTTAAAAAGTGTTGGTGAGGTATCAAAACTATTCCAATCCTAATTGAGGCTCTAAAAAATGTATTTTTAGTGATTTAATGGATGTAAAAACCCATATAATGGTTATCACCTATAGTTTATGCATGCAATCAAAAAATTTGAAGAAATCATGGTAAAGTAACCCTATTCAAGTCTCATGAATGTGTTGCCATTTATTAAGATATTTGAAGGGAGTGTAATACATTAAAATAATATATGAATATTATCTCAAAGAGATTATAAACAACAAATAGTAAAGGTACCATAGTTTCTCTTCTCTAGGTCAATACAAGAAGACTCATAAACCTACAAGTCTGAAAGATCCTTAGGCCACCATTAGTACCAATGTTGGTTATAGAAAACAATATTATATTTTTAAATAAAAAATTTAATTCAATATTCATGACATCAAGTTAATATAAGCATAGTGGACACTTTTTAATCTTAGGTGTAATCTATTTTTCACTTTAAGGGACTTTGGAGACTAAGTTGAACTGTGTAGGTATAGATAGAAAGTATACTTGTTGAGGCTAGATAGATGTTTGGGGTATTGCAAAGTATAATTAGAATAATAAAAAGATGTTTACATATAGTTTATTAGTCTCTTAGTCATACTATATAGTGTTTCCATTATGTTACTAATTACCTCATACTCACATAACCCATTCTCATCTTAGTCCTTGAGAGACAAGCTCTCATTTGGGCACATATAGACCTATTATGAAAATTGAGAAAATTAAGTGTTGTTTATTGGGATGAGGTATAGAAAGCATTTAATAGTCATGGGGAGTAATATAGACCTATGAATAATCATTTAATATGTAAATAGAAGGATTAAATAGAGATCAACACCATAAATTCACCCCAAGAAGACAAACTTAGTCACAGTTTCAATACACATAAGATTGTAGCTATAGAGTTGAAGAAACATTAATGGTGTAATGAGATTAATAAGGTTTAGAGGGTTAGAGGGAAAAATTAAGTGTCATAAAAATGTTGATGGAATTCAAGGAAATAATGAAGCATCAAAGAATAAGAAGCTCACCTCTCAAATGGGCTCAAACATTCAAGATCACAAACTGCTTCCCACAGGATAATCATGAGAAAACAAACATGACTAAGTGTGAGATACACTAGATAAATACTAAGAGGTAAAATCAAGAAATTTAACCTTAACTAATGTGTTTCCATCACTCAAATACACCTTTAAAAACATCCACAGGCCTAATTAGGATCTATAGGTCCAATGTAGAATCTTCAACTCTATCTCTAAAAGTGTAAGGATAATATATACTATGACATTAAAATTGAAGCCTAATGAGAGTTAATTAATATCATTAATATTTTAAAGGGACATTTAAAAATTAAATATATAGGCATAATGGTTATAAAATCATCAAAAATGAAAAGAGACCTCCCACATAGCTAGAAAACATAAAACTACAACTTATAGGTAGGATTATGAGGAACAAAAAGCGTTAAGAGCTATGCATAGATGAGAGATAAATAGGTGGGACTATAAATTTATACTTTTTTTATAAATATCATGGCTATTAATTGAATTATTTTAGTCCTTTGAGGCATGAGGTTCTTAATAGACTAGTTGGTCATAGTAAACCCAATTGGGCATGTGCATGCTAATCATGAGAAAATAGGGTTGTGAATGTAGATTGGAAAACATTATAGGAGAAGTGAAGGTATGAGAAGATAAATATTAATCTATAATATAAATTACACAATGCCTACTGGTGTTTATATTCTTTTGAGAAAATGAAGAGCCTAATGGCCTAATTAGACCTATTAGGACTAAATAGGCAAATGTAGGCCTATACATGAAAATTGGAGATAAATTAGAGTTAGGAAGTGTTTTAAGTATTTAAAAATTAGTAATATAAGTGAAAATTTCCCCAAGATAGGATATTTAAGTTTGAGAATTAAATAAAGATTCCAATAACTATGCCATTAGGGTTAGACTAGTCTAATGTCTCATAAACCCTAAACCTATGAATAGGAGGTCTATAGACACTTAGGAAAGCAAAAAATGAATACAAGCACTAATAATATTATATAAGGAATTTTTAAAACATATTTTAGTTATTTCTAACCCAAAAAATACATTTTTCTCCTTCTCATGCAAGTTGACTTCTCTCAACTTCTTAGAATGCAGGATTTTAAACTCGAGAGGCACTTTCCTCATGTTGGAACACTAGGGAGAAGATGCATGTGGTCATTATCTACTAGGGTAAGTTTAATGAGGTTGTATACTTGAATTTATTAGCATTAATTTTGAATTTTAAGACCTTAAGGATTTGAACAATTATTAAGAGAGAATGCATGGTTGAACCTACTTAAACTAGTCCTAATGTCCTGATGAAGGAAAAATTGAGAAATTTATAGTAAAATGCCTTGAATTTTCTTGGGAAACACTTAAAAAACATTTTTTACTCGAAGAACATCCTAGTCCTAGTAGTGGTTTGTATGGAAAATTGTATGAATGTATGAGAATTATAATTTTTGAAAGATTTAGTGATAAATCCAAGGTACATAGATAGATGAATAGTTGTAGACCATTCAAGAAGATGTTGTGAAGTGTTTTAGACTATTTAGGTCAAAAAATACCCTTAGTTTCTATTTAAAATGCTCTTACATACCTAGACTAAAGAAATAGTCTAGAAGTACTAGTGAAAGGTGACCTAGTAACCTAAATTAGAGTCATAAGTGTGCACTATTTAAAATGTATATGTCATGGTGTAATATGATTGTGTAGACCTGAAACATGCTCAATTACCCATTCCTAAGATTCTATGCAAGTCTCATGGCCATCCAAGCAACTAGCACTAAGTGACTAGACCTAGCTACCTAGTAGGCCTATTTAGTCAACAAGATAAGATGATTATTGGTGTGGAAAGATACTAAAAGATTAAATACAAGGTCATAAACTTCATTTTCACTTCTTAATGGATGTGATAATGCATATCTCATGGCCAATATGGAAGATTAGGTAGTCTTAGGCCTAGTCAACATGCATAAGGGAAGGTAGGTTACTTAATGATCCATGAAGGCCAACTAGGCCACAATACTACCTTTTTAACTATTAAAGGAGACTTATTTGTCCAATTTTTCATGCTCATGCTATGAATGGAGTCAATTAGGATTGAAAGATCCTCCACTAGACTATTGCCTATGCCATACTCTCATTTAAGGCCATTATGTAGTCAAGGCAATGCATGGGAAGAGTTGTGAGGCTACTTATAACCATCCATTTAATGAATGATAACCATTATGTAATATTATTCACACTTTCATGCTATATTATTCCTCCTTTCCACTCTATTTTTATATAAATTGAGTTTAAAATTCTATTTTATGTATGCCTCTATTGGGCATGAAGAAACTCTACCCAAATTGTACCTTATAAACCTTTTTAATGAATATAAGGACTGATTCAAATTATATTTATATATTAGTGTGATATGTACTTGTTGATTTACATAATTTTTGAGTATCATCTTCCTTTGTAGGTCCTTGTTCTTACCTAGTTGTTAGGATACTATCCTAAACAAGTCACATGATGTGTGGAAATTTTAGCGACTATGCTTGAAGTGTAATCTAGTTGGTAGTGTCTTGAATCAAACCTCTCATCTATCACCTTTAATTTTCATCCATCTACCATAACTTTCATTTTAATTACTAATGATTAAGATTCTCTTGGATAATAGGTTTTAGTCACTAGTCCTTGTTTGATTCACAAGTGTTATTGAAGGGTCAATTAGAGTGGACAAAACATTGTTGGTGCATCACCTCCATTAGCTTAGGTTTTATTTCAAGCATTTATTTCTCCCTTTTAATCAACATGTTAGTATTTTCTAGGAATATATATCCATAGATGATGCATCAGGGGAGCTATTCCTAAAACTATATGTTTACCTCATGAACTAGGCTACCCACACCTAAAGGTGATCCCATTGCATCAGTTAGATGAGGTAGGCTTGAAACACCACTACCTCAAGGGTGACATCTAGACTAATAACACTATTCACTATATGAATTCCCATACTTTACTTCACAATGTTTTGACACTTGAGATAACATATTACATGTTACTAGAAAGATTTTTAACTCTTAAGCTTCCACTCTATGAAGGCAAAGGTAATCAAAAATAACATCTTAGATCATTTCATACAGCATGATTTGATTATGCATATAATGGTAAATTAGTCATTAATATATTTCCATGAAGCCTTAAATGATATATTTTGTGGTGGTTATATGATCTTCCACTCTAATCAATTAAAACATTCAACCCTTTGGCAGATTAGTTTCTATCACACTTCTTGATTAAAATTATGGAAAATTTATCTTATGCTCAAATTATTAAACATAATCAAGGGTCTAACGAACCAATTAGTGAATATGTTATTTGATACAAAACTATGCTTACTAATATGACCAATTATATGGCATATAATGAGTTACAAGATATCCTCACACAAATTTTTCTATCAATACTTCATGATTCTATCATGTTCGATAAATTCATTTTTTTTTATGTGTTATGCCATATAGTGAAATAATGAGAATCCAATCTCATACCCTTGAAAAAACTCAAATATGCATAAATTTCTCAAACTAATTTAAATACTAATTTTCAAGGAAAACAAGGCTACAAGGCCAAATCTAATGAAATCAAGAATGATTAAAAATCAATATTCAATGCAATATCACAACCAACAAATAAGATTTAGTTGAAAAGTCCACCAAAGATACAATTTTCAAAGTTACCATCACTTTATAATATATTTTTATAGAAGTTATTTGAGTGCAATCTCATTTCTCTCCCTCCACCCTTATATGTTTGCATGACTAATCCTCAACATAATGGTTTTGAAAAAAATCATCTTTTGGTTGTCATAGATGAATTACGAATTATAAAAACAATTTTTTATGATCTAATGCATAAGATAAATTATCTTATCGATCACTATACTATTAAGTTAAGTAAACCCATAAATGAGACTAGGTCATAATAAAATTAAAATACAAAGTTGAAAATTTTAATAACATATTTTCAAACCATAGAACAATAAAAACTAAGGATAATTCAAAGTTACATCATGCATTCAATGTAAATATTCCTCCCATGACATATGGATAGATAATATATGATATTATTGGTATATCTACATGTCAATTAGCACCACATCTTAT
Source organism: Torreya grandis (assembly GCA_037957365.1). NCBI lineage: Eukaryota > Viridiplantae > Streptophyta > Pinopsida > Cupressales > Taxaceae > Torreya > Torreya grandis. The sequence continues at coordinate 1,891,443 of JARHVA010002488.1, forward strand.
GATCACATTTAAAGATAATGAGATTTTTTATGATGATCTAAATAGACATGTAATTTGTATTTGAGCTTATATAGAAAAAACACATACACAATGTCATGAATGATAATGGGTCAAGTGAAACCACAAGTAAAATGACATTTATACTCTTAAATACATAGATCAATATTTACAAGATACATCAAAATTAATTAAATCATTTGATGGAAATATATAGAATAATCTTGGGAATATAGTTCTAGCTCATTAGGCCAATTGATCAATAATGGATACTCTATTATTAGTCTTATCAAGCATAGGGGTATTTTAAATGTTATTTGGATGTCCTAGGATATATAACCTCTGAAAAATGATACCCATAGTACATCAATGTCTAAAATATATACATTTTAATTAGGTGAACATATTTTCAAACATTCCTAATGAATACCCTCTATTATCAATGGTATCTCCTCCTTCTCCCCCACCACTACCACAATTCATTATTATACCTATTTATGAACATGGTATAAATTTAGTTATTTCACCTATGTAGAATCTTTGTATATAATCAATTCAAAGGAGAGTATTACACCCTCTTAGATAATGAGATTCACATTAGAGAGTTATTTAGAGTTCAAATGTATATTCATTTTCTATAGAGTTTAATATTTTTTAACACATCAAATATTTAAAAAATAACAAAAAATAAAATGTTTGAAAAATTTAAATATGTTAAAAAATTAAAAAATAAATATGTAAAATATTCAAAAGCATTCAAATATTTAAAAGATACAAAAATTCCAAATATTTTCAAAAATAAAAAAAATAGGACTTGAACATGAAATGAGTTTCTTGTTTACTTGTTTACATATGTTACTTACCATATATTTTGGTAGATAACATATCCTTTTTCATACACATAAATTTCATGATGTATATGAGTGTGATGTAGGAAAAACATATTATACATGGATTCCATTTTACCTAGTGGTCATGCCTATACTAGGGGTATTTTATGCTATAGGTTACATTATCATATGTTATATCTATTTATGACCTATCTATCATGTTGAGTTATATGTCTTACAAGTGTCTAGCTAGATACCCATATCTTACATTATATTACATGGATATGATAATTTCATATGATGTGAAATGGATACATATGGATGGTGTAGACTAGTTTTCCATTATTTTATGCTCCTTTGATGTTGTTATTTTCTTTCATGATAGGTTAGACATTACTTATTTAATGTGTATGCCCATTTGGCCTTGTGTGTGTAAGAAAGTCATACCACATATTTTTTGTGACATATTTCATGTCCTTTACATGTGTCTATTGGTATTGTTTCTTGTGACATGTTAATCCCCCTTATCTATGGCCCTTGGTCTTACTTTGTGACATTATGTGACATTGTTTGTTATGTTTGGTGTGCTTGTTGAGCTTGATTAGTGGTTCCATGATACGTATCATTAAATTTTACTATTTAGTCTTATTTAAAAGTGGATAATTTATTTTGTGCCTTATTATACATACATACATACATACATATATATATATATATACACACACATATATATATACATATATATATATGTATATATATATATATATGTATATATATATATATATACATATATATATATATGTATATATATGTGTGTGTGTATATATATATATATATGTATATACATATATATATATATACATATATATATATGTATATATATGTGTGTATATATATATATATATACACATATATATATACATATATATATATACATATATATATATATGTATATATATATATATATATATATGTATATATATATATGTATATATATATATATATGTATATGTATATATATATATATATGTATATACAGATATATATATATGTATATATATATATGTATATACAGATATATATGTATATATATATATATATATACATATATATATATACATACATATATACATACATACATACATATATATATATATATATATATATATATATATATATATGACATGTTTCATGGATGCCTTAATGATAGACACTATACTATGATATCATATTATCCATATGTTAACATGATTATTTATTTATCACATGATATAATTAAATATTATTTTGATATGAATGACTTGCAAACTACATCCCTCATCTTAAAAGGGAGATTTACAATGTTATTTTCTTAGATATTTAATCCTCCATGAGCATAAAACTCATATTTAATGACAAAATATAGGTTTCAAATTAATTCATAAATTAGATACATTAAATATATCATCACATTGATAAAAATTATGGAGGGACTTAATATGCATATTCACTAACTTTATAGATACTTGAGTATAACTTCATACACAGTTGGATGAATATGCATAGACATATGAACAATAGTTACATAAACATAATTATAGGTTTCATAGGTAGATACAGTTAAATATATATATGCATGGGATTCTATGTCATTTAGACTAAATTCAAAAGGAATGATATGGTTCATGCACATATGCACTACAATAAAACTTATATACTCAATGGAAAGTGGTGTTATTTCACTTCAAATTTATTAGCACTATGGTCATGATGAGAGCATAAATATTTTTCATTATATTTCAATTATGCAATTACAATATAGATTAATTTTCAATAATGTGATTCATTATACTATTGGTAATGTGTATGTGAGTCTAGAGGAATTTAATGGCATTGGTATTACTTTTACAAACCCAAATTATGGTTCCACCTTCTATTATGTGTGATGCACGTTCTAGTGTAGTGGCACTCAATGTCCTTGAAATCACTTATAGTGAACCCATATTGGTTCCACCTTATTTTGGGTTAGTAAATTGTTTACTTATCCCCACTCATGAGAGTTTGAGCATGCATATTTACAACTCAAGGACTTTATTGGTTATTCAAAATATTTACTTGATCACTATCAATTCACCAATGATACAATATGATGAACCATCTCTCTAAGTGATATGATAAGAGGCAATAATAATATAATAATTTAATATGGAATAACCATTTATTATAAGTTATAGGGAAACATTTTTTCATCTACCTATATGTGTACTCCTTCCTTTATCTGATTTCAATTTCAAAATTCAAAGTTTCATATTTTAAATTTTAAAATATGGGCATTGACAACTTCATGTAATATTTTATGCTTTACCAAGTTGAGTTCCATACATAATTTGATATTTATATCAAAATATAAGTGGTGTGTACACACTCAACTATATATTTCTCCTTTAATATAAAAATTTCATTACTATAATAAAGGGGTCAAATGTAGACACCTAAATCTAGTCATAAGTACTTGACAATGTTAATTATTGACATATTGTAACTCATTTGAATACACTAAAATATATGAATCTTATTCACCATTAATCTTGAAATTTATCTATATTCAATCTTGACCCTTCTATTTTTCATCACTACTATGAATAAATTCTAAATTCATTTCTCAAATTATCTTATTCATTCTTAGATTGCTCCTAACCTCAAGCTAGTTGTCTATACTTTTATAGGACATGTCTGCACTCTAAAAACAAGTTTATTTTCATGTAAATCTCCACTTATATCTTATCCCCATGAAATTTAATTTATAATTTACAATTTTAAAAATATCCATATGGGTCATTCCACACATTTCACAATTTCACTAAAGGAAACTTTTCAATTAAACTTCTATAGATAAAAATCAAAGGTCTCTCATTTACAACACTATATCTCTCCTAGAGCTTGGAATTATTCATTATTTAATATTAATTAAATCTACCCTATTCTTTCCAAATTTAATTTAAATCACTAGGATCAATATCAATCCATGTCTAAATAATTTTAAATCAACTCAAGAGATAACATTTTCAAGTATTAAACTCAAATTATTAGTTACATACATATTTTAAATGGGCACACGTTCATATGATAAAATTGAGAAATAATTATTGATTTTTTCCATCCTCAAATTATCTATATACATAGGCATCATTTAATAATTAATGTGGTTGATTGAGTTCAGTTCACCTAGTTGCGCTTCCCCTTCTTTTTTTCAAGTTTGTAACTCTCACAAGTACACCTAGGGTATCCAAGGCAAGGAGAAGGATAATGGAGGTTTTTCACATGACATAACAATAAATAATAACTCTCAATAGACATAGATGTAGGTGAATCAATCATCATTTTATCACTTTCACAATGGATAAATCTATAGTCAATAGACAATACCACATTGTATAGTGATCCAAGGATTGTGGACTTGTCTAGATACAATATTGAACTATATTTCTATATTTGAGTTGTTATAGACATATTTTATCCCATTTTACACTATTATATACCTTTTATATTCAACTAAAAATTATAAATGATAAGTATCTTACTCTTGGATGTATTCACTATATTTATCATATATCATTTGTCAATTAATTTTAATTAGTTTTTATTGACATCCATATTTATGCTTATGTCATATGTTACAAATTGAATAATATTTAATTTTTTAATGCCTGTAAATAATGAAAAACATAGGGTAGAATAGTTCACTAGATCCTTACTTTAGCTTAAGAGTTTATGCATAGGATAACTTCTCATCAATGTTGATGGGAAAATAGGCTAGGAATTGGTTATCCAAAGGGTTTAATGATTTTATGAATTGAATAGGGAGATAATAAACCATTTAAATGGATAGGATTTAATATTCCTTTAAAATAACTTGGTAAATATTTTTTCATTGTATGCATATTCTAAGAAAGTTATGTGGAATGGTCTAAGATATTTCCTAGGATCTCCTTTACCTTATCATAATGGGAGATTTGGAGCTATAAATATTTCTGGTAAAGGTTAACTTATTATCTCAATGGATAATGGGTTATGAATAAAGGTGTGTGAATACATGGCATGGAAATCTTTCCAGCACCTTGATCTAATTGTAACACCTTGGTATGTAAATTTGTAACTACTTCCTAACGAAATGAGTATTAGGTGAGGCTATAAAGTGAATATTTGTATCCATCATGGATAATGTGAGGGTTATTATATTGAATGGATCTTGTTACAACTGGATTTTGGGTTAGTGTCACACATGTCACTAAAGGTGTGGGCATGGGAGTATTACTAATACTAGTAGTTGTCTGAATGCCTAATTTAAAATTACTATCTCAAAAGGATTGGAGAATAATTGTAAATGGATCTTGTTGAGGTAATTAAGATGAATAAATATTAAATTTTTGTGTGGCCTTATATTTTAGGATCAATTTGATAAGTTTTCTTATGTTTTATTGATATTGGTGGAGTCCTTCACAAAATTTGGATAAGACTTTAACTTGGTTAGTATATACCCCATTAATTTCATTGGGATTGATTCTATCCAAGCCCTCATAAGCATCTTGATCATTATGTTATTTTTTATTATATTTATTAAAATGTTCCAATGGAGGTATGACAACATAATCATCTATTTTCACATATTCATGAATAATTACATCATCAAAAGCATAAAAAACAATAATTGTATCCATTTTAGATAAAGTAATAGGAATACGATTAGGCTATATGTGGGTTACACTTAATCTTTCACTTCATATTATAGGTAAAATGGAGATATTTTAATTGGATTGCATAGCATGGGATCATGCAAGGATGCAAAATGATAGGGCCAAAGGTGAAAGAATATTTGTATTTTTTATGGGGAAAATTAAAAATTAGATTTGAAACCCTCAGACAAAAATAAAAAACCATAAAAATATGAAAACCTAAGGGAAAACCTAGGTTTTTTCATTGTTTGATATGTGTATAGGCTAACCAATAATTTTACCGTAATTTTTATTAATGGGTTAAATTAATCTAATTAAGATAGAAGTTTGAAATAGAACTCAGATCAATAAATATGAAATACAAGCATACATTCAAAGGTAAATTATTAATAATATATTCTCCTAATTTGATAAGATTTAAATTTTAAATATATCATGATACTTAGCTTTTCTAGTTTACCATATCACTTTGACTATGTTTCAAAAGTCAAATAAGGGATAATCATGCATATGGTTTATCTAGTTTTAGAATTGATATGATTTATATATTGGGTTAGTTTCACAAAAAATGATTATTATCACTGACTAAAACTAGGTTTTTAGTCAATAATGACTTGCATGGAAGTGTGGCATAGTGACTATATTGTCAACTTTGGCTATCTTTTCTTTCTTTGTGTTTTTGATATTGAACCCTGATTGTGCACATAGACTTATAAATCATCCTCCCCTACCTTGAAAACCTATATGTACTTGTGAGGACTAGACATTTTTAAAAATGGGGAAAGTTTAATGGGCTTATCTAAACCCAATCACACCCACTTGATTACTGGTCATTGCCTACATATATAATAATCTACAGAAGGAAATCAAACCACAAGTAGTTAGTCCACCTAGTTTGATTGTGTGATTGGGATCCTTCACTATGTGTATATTACTAATGATTATATCTTAAACTTCATAATTATTAATTTAACTTGTCCTTATATTTCTTAAAACTTATATTTTGACTATTATTAGTGATAGGTATGCAAATTGAGAAGAAAAGGACATATTCTCTCAATGTGCAATAGTGTATATATGTATCTCCGATAAGTAGTAGGTCCTTTTGAATGAGACCTTGATTTTTTTTATATGGACACTTTTAAGTAATTATATCACACCAATGGCATTTTAAGATAACCCTAAATATTTGTTTGATTTCATAAAATAGTCATTATTTGGAACATTTTAGCTTTAACTAGTGTGAGTCATCCTTGGCTAGTGATAATCACCATAATTAGTAGGACTGTTACATGTATATGTGGACTACTCTAAGAACCTATATATGTTTGTGTAAAGTATTTATCAAGTTTGAAGTATACAATGAGATTATTATAGGTGTGTAATAAAAAAAAGAAAGTTTTGACTCATAATATAGCATGTAAGTGTGAGAGGATGGAAAATAATGACCTGATTTGGGTGCTCAAGTCATGAGTGTTAAATGTGTGTCAAGTTTATCATTATCAAGTACTGAAGACCAAACTTTGGTATCTAAATTAGGTATAAGACTCATAATGGATAAATATGATGGTTATTTAAAGTAAGAAAATAGGTGAAATTTGGATTTGTGTTGATTAAATAAAATTAAAAAATCATGTATGTATGATCCATTTTTAACTCCCTTCACCAAAGATTTTTTATAAAATGTAGTCAATAGAGAACTATATTAATTTAAATATGTATTTTAAAGCTATCACTAGGTAATGATAACACAATAAGAACACCCAAAAATAATTTTTAAAATATAATGGGGTTCATTCGTGTATACAATAATGTCATTTGGATTAAAAAAATTCACTAGTTCTACTTAACTGTATTATGGTAAATACATCTTTATAATATATTCATTAATATTTTGAGGTTTATTTAATGAGTGGACAATATATAGGTTATTGAAATATCATATCTAGGAACTATTTTTGATCTTTGTGTTATCACTTGGATTTACACCCTTTCAAGAGATGTCTCAACTCTCCTCATCCAATTGAAATAATGGAAACATATCACCTATTGTGGGTAATCAATTTCATGAGATGAATCTCTAAAAGGGCTAGTTACCTTGATGCATTCTTTGAAACACTTTTTCACTTATCAACTTTACATGAAAAGGGTTAAGAAGACAAACTTATAAATATAAAAATGTGATGCACCAATATTTAATTTCATCTTATGGGCTTAACTTATATGAATTATAGAAAATCAAAGCTTCTTTCACACAAAACTCACAACTCAAGATGGATTGTTACATCAATGTTTCATATGCTAGGTTCAAGAGGTATATTGATGTTTAAGAGGGATGATGAATGATCTTATATAGGATCAAATCATATATAACTTATAAAAAACCTATACACTAAAATATAACACTAAAAAATACCTGTAACAATTACTCTTCTACACACTTGGTGAACAATCATGATTAACATGCTAGAAAAGATCATCTTCTACTAGACAAGACCAACAAATTTGTAAAAAAAACTCAATTTTATAGTATGTAAGTAGGATAATTAACCTTTTTATTTATTTAAGAGTCATTAAAATACAAAATTGGCCAAGGTTTCACCATTAACCAATAGAGGCTACTCAAAAGAGCCAAAAGAGTCACTACTTATAGCATTTTGGAGAGAGGTGAGACAAGGGAAGTCTAAAGGTCACTTGGATAATTTTTAAGATAATAAAATAGTTTAAATATGCATTATAAATATATTTTAAATGAACCATGCAATGTTAGGAAGTAAAAATGTCCATACAAGGCATAAAACTCATGAACAATGGAATGTAATTCTTTGTGTTGGCTCAAAAAATTGCCTTCATCATCCACACCTATTTGAACATCCAAAAACTAAATAAGTTAAATTATAATGATTATAATGAGAGGGAAGGATTTAATACATGCCTCTATATTCATTGGTTATAGTCTTGGTCATCTAGGAACTTTTGAAAATGAGCCATCATCATCTGTAGTCTAAAAATCTCCTCTTTCAATCACGCCTCACACTTGGCCTCAAAATTGGATTCAATTTTCCATTAAAATATATGGGATGGAGTTTATAACACCTGGAAAGACCTTTCATGTCCTTATAGGCATCAAGCACACTTTAAAAGGACATCCATTTGAAGTTTTCATACTTCTCACCATCATGTTCACTATGCCAATTTTGATTGGCTGATATGAGAGCTATTTTTTGAACATTTAGGATTTTTTTTAAAGGCATTAAATGAAAATATTGAGTTATTAAAAGTATATATATTACTCTTAAACTTTAATTTATCTTTAGAATCATTCTAGAACTTGTAAAACACACAAAATAGTCAAAAGTACCATATTTTTTACCCTGTACATACAATTCTATATTACTCAAAAGGGTGGGGAGGATAATTAAAAATTCCTTTATAATTTATAATCACATTAATGGTATAAATATGTCATTATATCATCTATCCAACTTCATTTCCATCATCAGGTTTTGACTAAGTGTTTGTAAGGTTTTATGTAGTTTTTATCATTAAGCTTTATTCATAAAGCCCTAACATTGGAATTACAAAAAAATTCCACAAAAATTATGTCAAAGGAAATTATTAACCTCTCCAAAATCCTTTGTCATCCATACATAGTCTCATGAATTATGTGAGCATTCAAAACTAGCCTATCGAGCTTGTTTCTCCATTTACACAAGCTATAATATGGTTATTGAGCCCAAAAATGAATTTATTATGCTTTTTATGCAAAAAAAAAAAGAAGATTTAAAATATCTTATATGGCCTCATAAACATTTTTTTAGTCCATTTAAATCCATTCCTAGGGCTGAAAGTGACATTGATCTCACATTTGGTCTTTAGATCTAAACATTCCTAATAAACCTAACTATAACCTTTGTAGGTTTGGGTTATTCTACTTAGTTTCATACCTTTTAATAATGTATATAATGTGTTATTTTATGTAATTAATCTTCCCAAATCATCATAGAACCCTCCAAACACTCTTTCTCATCTCTTCCTCTCATTCACCAACTTGGTCTGATTGAAGCTTATCTAGTTGGAATGTGTGCAAGGGTATTTTGATCATTTTTAGAGTTATTAGATTTAAATAGTTCTTCCTATCACCTATTTACCTGTTATATATATCACAAGATTTTCCTTGAGGTTTCCAAATCTTTCCATCAAGTTCTTTAACCTTTTTGGCTTCATTTGTTTGTTTTGCCAAACCCTGATTTTTCTTGACTACCTCTGACACAAAACAATGAGGTATATCCCTCTTCTCAAAGTCAAAATTAATATTATGAGTTTTATAAGGTAAATATGTAACTTTATACTAAATGGATAAACTGTATTCATCCATTTAGGCATCTAACCAACTTAATTTTCCCAAAAGAGGTCTCTAAAAGGACTATTTTCTTGCATTTTTCACTTTCACCTAAGAATGATCTCTCAATGCTAACTCTAAGATGGTTAGGATTATTAAACATGTTATACACCATAAATTAATGATAAATAAGTTTTTTATTCACCCAAAAACATGCCTCTCCATTTATTTTTTTATTCTTACCCATTAGGCGACATGGGTTTCCTAGTGTAACTGTACGAACTACTACCTTTGACTAGGAGGAAGAGTGGGTAGTTAAATTGAAAAGGGACATAGAGTATTTAAAAAAAATCATTGATAAATCATGAAAAATTTTCAATTTTTTTATAACCTTCTCTCTCTCCCTAAGCATATTCACCTTTTACCTTCATGCTCAAGACTACACACTCAGTTGTAGGTGCATACAGGGCCTTAAGAGGTCAAGGTAAACTTGTTTCACATTTCCAAGAGTTCATAGAGGTCATCATGGATTTTAATAAGGTATTAATAGGTGTTATTTATAATTTTAACCCCTTATATACTCTTTTAATTCATGAAATTGAGTTCTTCCTATCCTAACTGTGAAACCCTACTTTTGATTCCTATAGTTGTACATTTACCTATTTGAATCTTGGTGTTGATGTATAAGGACCCTTCTTGAAGCTTGAGAGTCACAAAAAAAAAATCATACATATATTCACCTTATATGGGATAAAAAACCATCAAGACACCTATGTCATCCCACTATCTATTTTTTCTATTGTAGGTGCATATTTTCTTATAGAGGGACACATGTAGGTGTCCATAGAGTTTGTAAAACTATGTATCAACATCATAATAGTGACATTCATACCTATTTACACATTATTTGATCAATAAGACCATGCCAACATGATAGTTTATTTTATTTTATCCTTAAGATGTTAAAAGGTCATTCAAAACTCCAAACCTATAGAAATTAATGTAGGGTTTTAGTGATTTTAGAGGCATCTTTAAGACCCCAAATAACCACTTTTCATCAATCCTCTTGACCGCATTATTGGAATAGTCCTTCTCAATAATATCCACAAAACACCCTTAGATCTTTGTTTTCACATTTGAAGTAAGGTATCCCTAAAGCTACAATCATCATCTTTAGAAAGGATTATCACGATTATTTACCACCCTATCACCTTACATAGGTATTTATGTCTCCACCACATGTTAGGATTTGAAAAGGGCCTTAGCATGTTCTAAATTTACCATTCAAAGGCCTTCATAGCTCTGACATACCACATGTAGGTGGTCATTCTCACACACAGGTAGTAAAATGGACTTGGGAAGTATAATATATATCCAAATTTATTAACCTTATATGATCTAATAAAGTATTAAAATTATATTTTTAACAATATTAAAATATTGAAACATCTCCCAAAATTTTCACCTCTCAGTATGACATCAACAAAAGGCTCTTGTAGGTGTGCATTTGTTGTATGTAGGTAGTGAACAAGAAACAAAGAAAAAAGTGTGGATGAAAGGCATAATGGATAACTAAAAGTCATTTTAAATCCCTCAAATAAATTATTTCCATTAATGAAACCTTAATACCAGTTCTAAAACATCCATTTCAATGTGAAAACCACTTGCAGACATCTAGAATAGAGCAAGTAGGGGTATCAAATGACTTGTTAGTGTGATGAATGAGCTTACACACAAACTTGAACTTATAAAAACATCCAAATTAAATCTCTCTAGATCTTAATTACTTTTAAAACTGATTTACCCTAAGTAAAAATCCAGGAACTAGATAAACAAGCTCTATACATGTGTGCTTCAACATGAAATTAAGCAAGGAGTTGACTAAGATGAATGGTAAACTAAAAGTTACCCAAAGAATTATATGATGAAACCAAACATGGGAAATGATGATCATATGGCCTTGATACCTATTTAACACCATATTATATTCACATAAAACCTCTATAGAATACTAACATTCTGTAATAAGGAAGAATTGACTAAAACTTCATAATGGTGACACCTTACAACATGAGATAAATTTCCCATTAAAACACCATGAAACATTAAAATAAGAATTTATATAGTCTTATAATATATCTAGAATCCTTTGGAGCCAACATCACAAACTGGTTTGTATAGACTTGTCTAAAATAGAACAAAACCTATAGGGTGCAGGAAATAGTGAGCAAAAAACATAGTCAGATTGTAAAGGATGGTTCATAAATCATGGTTGAAAAAAAATTTAAATATTTTTATTAAAATTTATCTCTCTTATCTTACTACCACCTCCCAAAATAATTTGACTTAAAACCTCTTTAACTATCTGTACTAAGCACAAACTTGTTGGTCACTTTTATGTGTCTAGAAAGGCAAATAAAGAGAAAAATAGTTTTAGCTTAAAAAATGGAACTTTCAAAGAATGTAAAGAATATAAATGAACCTAAGTAATATTAATATTTTTTTCATGGCCTTCTACCACATGTCACCCTTCCCCATGGGTCATACAATTTCCAAACTCCCCTTTTTCAATTGATTACTTGATCTTCATTTAGATAACTTGCAAGATTGTAATTTATATATAATTATTGATAGGTAATATAACCTCTTTTACATTTTAAAGGAAAAATGTGACTCTTATAAACCATTGGAACCATTCCACTTACATTTATGACCCCTAAAAGCCCATTAAATGACCTAAAATGACAAATAAACTTATTAGATCGTGACTAAAGATAAAAAGTCAATAAATAACATAAAAGGATTATAACACACCTTATGATAAATTATTATACCCTTAAACAAGTTAAAAACCAAATTTTTTACTTATAGGGGTCCAAATTTGACCTAAAAGTCAAATTTGGTCAACAAAATGGTGACCCATAGGGGTAGTATGCCTGCTATACTAAAGACCAATAGAATTATCAATAAATGGACCAAGGGATTCAATTAATTATTTAATACAACTAGAAATTAATTTCCTAAAACACACACAAAACAACCACAACACACTAAGCAAACATAAGACAAATCGAGACATCAACAAGACTCACACATGTGCATAAGCACTTAGGGAAAACAAAAAAAATAGAAACTATGTACAAAGAGAGGATAAAATTAGTAGAAATGTTTAAGATATATCCCATTTATTTGGATATTCATCTCCTCTCCACTTACCTTTGAGATATGGAAAGCATTATTTTTCTTGCATTGAGTGATGACTTAAGGGACACTCCACAAAGCATCAAACTTTGTGCATTTTCTAGGCTTAGCCCTATCTTCATCCCACTTTAGAAAAATGTCACCCTCTTAGAAGCTTCTTGGCATGGATTTCTTATCAAATTATCTCTTTGTTTGATCTTGATGATCTCTCATAGTTTTCATAGCTCGATCCCTTATTTTTTCAAGCTCTATCAACTCACACAACCTAACCTCCATGCTTTCATTTTCCATCAATTCCAATTGGTAAGTTAGATCTAAGGCTGGTAACTTAATTTAAATAGTAATTATAGACTCTCTCCCATAAACAAGTGTATATGGTGAGTTTCCAATGGCTCTTTTGGGGGTGAATCTATCAACCCATAAAACTATCTTCAACTTGGAATGATAAGTTCTTTGGTTTTCCTCCATTGTCCTCTTGATAATCTTGATTAGATTATTATTAGTGGACTCAGCTATTCCATTTCCTTGTGGATAATATTTTTAGTAATTACTAATATAAATATCATGTTTCAAATTCCACTCACTTGTCCTCATTTCAAGGAAAGCCAATGCAAAGTCTAAAATTATTGCTGAAGGAGCCCCAAACCTTATTACTATGCCTTCATATAAGTCTATAACTAAACTTTCATTTTCTTCCTTGAGATCTATATCCTCCACCCATCTTTTAAAGTAATATGTAGAAGTCAACACCCACTTGTGGCTAACACTAGAAAGTGGGTTGATTAGGTCTAAGAAATCTAGACCCCATTGCATAAAAGGTTGGTCTACTTGAATTGGATGAAGAGGTAAGGCTGAAATATTTTTATTATCATCAAAGAAAGAACATTTTTTACATTTACTTACCCAAGCATGGATTTATTTAAACAAACTAGGACAAAACTATCCAACTCACATAAGTTTAGTAGTTGTGGTTCTTAGAGAAAAGTGACCACCATGTGATCCATCATAAAAATCAACCAATATCTTATTAATCTAATTTGATTCAACACATATCAATATCACACCTAATAAATATTTCCTAAACAACACACCATCAATCAGTATATAAGGAATAGATTTTAATCTAAAGTACCTTATTTTGGCTCTATCTAGGCCTTATAGACACGTACTGGTTTGAAGAAAATGGATCATTTCTTGTGTCCAACTACTCAATGATGAAGATTAAACTATCATAGGATCATCATGAATTAATAAAATAACCTCTTTTTATTCCTTCAAATCTGAATCAAGGTTCTCACATAATCCCTTCCCCTTCACTAGCTTGGTTGTCTTGATTTCTACATCATACTCCATCACTTATGTAATCAAACCAGCCCTTTTTCATTCAAATCTATACTCAAAAGGAAATATTTGACACTAGGATGAGGTACCAATATATGAATATTTTTGTTAGACAACATGTGCCTAAACATTTTTAGACTTTTGATAATTGGAAGTACTTTGTTTTATACATAAGTGTACCTTACCTCATAGCCTTCCAATCCTTGACTAAATGAGGCAATAGGTTGCTCCAAGTTTTCTTCATTTGATTTAGTGAGCATGGTAGAGATTAATTCTTCATTACCAAAGGTATAAAATCTAAAATCCTTTGAGAAATTAGGACTTGATAGAGTTGGGGCTTGGGGAATGGCTTACTTGATCTATTCAAAACTCTCTTTCCTTCTCCTTGTCCAAATAAACACTCCATCTTTCCATAGCATAGATGTTAGAGGCTTGACTAAGTTAGAAAAATTAGGAATGAACCTCCTTATGAAATTTATTTTTCTAAAGAAAATTTGAAAACCTTTCTTATGTTTGGACAAAGTTAATGCCAAGATTGTAATCACCCTTTCAAGATCTATGGATAGGCCTTATTTGAGATAATGTGTCCTAAATTTTTTCCTTCATGGATAACAAACACACACTTATTTGGGTTAAGAGAGATAAAAAATTCTCTAAATCTCTCAAAAATATGCATAAGGTGATTAAAATAGTCCTTTGCATCCTTAGAGAAAAATATGATATCATCAAGATACACCAACACTATATCATTTATTAGACCCTAAAAATCCATATCCATTGCACATTGAAATGTTGTTCCATCATTAGACAAACCAAATTAAATTTTATTATAAGCATGTGTACCCCATTTTTTGGTAAAGTATATCTTTTATTGGTCACCTTACTTTACCAAAATCTGATTATACCCTAAGTATCCATCAAGGAGTGAGAACCTTTCACTACTTGCCAAAACTTGCAAAATATACTCCATGGTAGGAAGTGGATAATGATCCTTCAAGGAAACTCTATTAAAATCTCTAAATTCAACACATAACCTAAATTACCCAATTTTATTCCTTATCATAACTAAGTTTTCCAACCAAGATGAATGCTTAATGAGAAAAATGATCTTAGCCTCAATAAACTTTGTAAGCTCATTTCTCATAAGAGGATCAATCTTAGGATTAATTAGCCTTTGCCTTTTCTTTATAAGCTTATAATTCTCATCTATATCTATGGTATGTTGAGATAATTTTGGATCAAAGCCTTTTAAATCATTATATTCCCATGAAAAGACATCAAAAAATTCCTTGGATAATTTAATGGAATCATATCTTAATTCTCTAGTACATTCCTTCCCAAGAGCAAGCAACTTATCCCCGAATATTTGTACTCTCTACTAATTTTACTTATTAGTACACATGATTACCTTTTCATTCTTCAAGTAATCATAATCATTTAAAATACTATCAAGTGTGACTAAGCCTTTAGGGAGCTTGTCTGTCTTCAATTGTTCAATATGCCCTTCATATTATTATTGTAGTTTGGACTGATTCTTTGAGGACAACTCAACCTCCTCTTGTAGAAAAATATATATTTTTTGGTCACTACCAAACACTTTAAAATTAGTGAAATTATCAGGTATAGAGGGCCTTATAATCACTTTGAGATGAGTTTGGTTCTTCTCTTCTTTTATCCACTTTGGAACATCAAACTAAGCTCTAACTACTACCAACCTATCAACATGTTTGTTGTCCTCTCTTGGTATAAATTTAATGTTTAATGCTTGGAAATATTCCACAAGATACCACACTCTATGATTAAAGGACTTAATCAAGGAGTTCTTAGTCACATTTTCACCTCTTATGTGAATCACAACTAACTCGCTATCATGATAAACTTATAACACTTTCACACCTATCTTTCTATCCCACTCAAGGCCATGAATTAGGGCCTCATATTCTACCAAATTATAAGTACAAATAAATTTAAATATGAAATTAGAGTATTACCTTTCCTTGGATGGATAAACTAACATTGCTCCACCCCCTGATCTAATCTTACTTCTTGATCCATGAAAATATAGCTGCCATAAACCATCCATATTTTCATTTAGATTCAGCAAATTTGGCATGAAAGAGTCCTCCTCATGAATTAAATACACTCCAAGACCAACTTCCTCTATTAATTTTTAAGTATCATGCCCATAATGTTTAGCTCCACATTCATCTAAATACAATGTAGAAACTCCTTCAAGAGAGGAAATTGGGGATTAATCCATGTGAATTTCCTCCTCATCAAGAATATCATAATTGACATTTAAAACTTTAATCATGTATGTATCTACATTATTTTGATGAATAGGGTCTAATTAAATCTTTACCTTGGTACCTACTTTGTCTTAAAAACCATATTTGACTAATTAGCTACCAAGTATCCACATATCTTAGCTGTAAACTCTCTTGACAAACATAGAGTAAAGTATGGGGGTAAATATACAGCATTCACATCACAAGGGATGGAAAAAGTAGGAAAATAATGTAAAATAAAATTCAAATCCTTTAATACTCCCAAGGTATTTATTAGTGACCCATCCAATTATAGAACTCCTTTAGCTATTGGTTCATACTTGAGGCCTAGTTTATCCATTATTGACTTGGGAATAATTGAAGTACTAGCCCCACTATCTATGCTACAATTATGAAATAAGAAATCACCAATGATAAAAGATAGATAAAAAAGAGGATTATTATCAGTTTTCTTCATGTGTCCATCAATGGGTTGAGTTCCATTTACCAAAAAAACATTTTTAGTCCTAGTTGATCCAACTTGTTTACCTAGCCCAAGCAATTATTTTTGAAGGATATATTTTTATCCCAGTATTGTCAATGAATCCCATAATGAAATATTAACGTATAACTTATTCATTTGATCCAAATCATTGATAGAAGGATTGCTCATCTTGAAAGGCTCTTTGGGAGCACTAGTACTTTGTGGTGTAGCTTGTGAAGATGGATGTGTAGGAGCTAGTTTTAAACTTTGAAATTTTTGATCTTCCTGCACCTTAAGAGTTGAGTAGGATTCAAAATAGGTCCTTTATTTGTCCCTTATGTCTCTTCAATAGTCATTTTATTACATATAGTGTTAGAGGATACACTAACATTCATATTACTTGAATTTCCCAAATGATTGATGGCACAAAATTCTACTTCTAAATGATTTATAAGAGTAGAATCAGATATTGTTTGTTCATTTTCCATTCCATTTTTCATTGGCACCTCAAAAGTGGAAACTTGAGGTGTTTTACTACCTTGAATTTTCATGGCTTGATTAGGGATTTCATTGGAATATTCAAATTGGCTTTGATTTTGGTCATAGGAAGGATAGCATTTTTGTTCTTGAAAAAAGTTTTTTTGAGTGGGAATAAGATATTTATAAGATGATGGGTCATTGGGATTATAAATTTTGTAAGGTATAGCTTGAGTTATTTGACCTTGTATTTAAGAATTACCTTGAAAAGGAGGATTATTTATTTATCCAAACTAATTTTATGGATGATAAGGATTTTAATTTTGAGCTTGTTATCTTTTGAGAGAAACCAATTCATTAGTATCATTTTGAAGCAAACTCTTGACTTCATGAATCTCATTGGTAGGGGTAGTGGTAGACTTATTTTGACTATTAGGAAAAGGACCCAAGGTAGGTAATACAACTTGAATAAGAGGCTAAAAATCAAGGAAAATGGAATTGGTGGTCTAAGAGAAATATTCCCTACTTGAAAAATACAATTCTCAACATTAATAGCTATCTCATAGGTAGTAGGTAGTGTATTCCCACCCATGGATTGGATCATCATGGCTATATCACTATTCAATGATTTAAAGTAGCAAAAGAATGCATAATTTAGAGTAGGTATAATGGAAGTAGATACTAAGAGGGGGGATAAATAAATTTCTCAACATATAATAATAAATTCCATTTTATTTTAATGAAACAAACACTTAAACATAACATAAACAACACATGAGAAATATCAAGAGTAATTAACACAAGTAGAAATCATCTATGTGGGAAACCCTCTTGGGGAATAAAACCCACTCTCAAGCCTAAAAATAAATGGACCATATTCCTTTAAGGATAATTCAAACATGATAGTTTAGATCAGCTCTAACTCATCAAGGAGCATCCACACCTCAATTTAGTCCAACTCCAACTAGACCTTTAGCTATCTCCAACTAGCAACGAGGCTACAACCCCCTAGGTGATTAAGCACCCACTCAACCACCTATACTATAATTTACACCAATAATTTTATGTCTTATACACCTGATTATGACCTTATAAATCTCATACACCTAAAATCTACTTCTCTTCTCCAAGCAAGCACTCCTAGCTCTTTTGTTCAACCAAGTCACCCTTTAGACTGTTAGGTCTAATGAATTGTTAGCTCATGTACCTGATTAGAAAAAAATAAATGATATTCTTCTCCCTATGATGCTATTAAATGACCAATATTTTCTCCTTTATTGATCTCTTTTCTTCACTTAGTCCACACACCCTCATTACCATCAAATAGGCCAAATAGACCTAGTATATATACCACTCTTTCATCTAACCCATCTTGGTCAACCAAGATGCTTCACTTACATGGATCACACTAAAAATATGTTCTTACACATGTTAAATATCAGAAGAAAACATTCCATAGGTTTTACATTTCTGTTAAGACCCAAAAATTAATTAGGCCTAATAAAAACCTAAAGGAATTAGGCCTACAAACCAACATGATACTCCTTAGACTCCTTGGTCCACCTTAATCCTTAAAAAATAAATTAAACACATAAAAAATACATCCAATATATCATTACTCACTCCCACATGGGTATAAAACATTTGTAACTCCAAACCACTACTCTATCCAAGCCATTCCTTCTCTCACTCCAAGTCCTACAAACACCCAAAAAATACTGCCAAGAAGAACTGAGGCATACTATTGGTTTTATTAAAAAAAACCTAAAAAATAACATGGATAGGTCATCCATGACATAAAAAAAAACTCAAAATCCATTTTTAACCTTCACATAGCTCACACAGGTCTAAACCAACTCAAACAAATTGATTACTCAAACTAGTCATGTACTACCAAATTACAATCAAATAGAAGCTCATCTTTTATACTTGAAAGGATGATTTCAACACTTATAAATCACATGATTATATTATTTTAGTCTTCTAGATCAACCTCCAAAGTCTATTTTTCATTTTCTATCATCTTCTATTATGGTCATACAAGCATATCCACCTTAAAATCTCATCATGATTGTTCATAAGGACTTCATTAGTCCATTTAGGCTAACTAGGCCAATGGCCAAGTTATCTTGAAAACCTCTTGAAACCACTTGGAAATAATTTTAATGACCTCTTATCATCTTATACATGTACAACATGTATATACCAATCACACTGAGCTCCTCACCATGTTCCATGCTACCATACATTCATCCAAACAACCTTCATGCAAGCATCACACTGCACCAAACACATTAGACCACCATGATCCATCGCTTTAACTTATTAGACCACTTTTTCATCACTAATTCTACTTGAAATAAATGAAAACACATCTACCATCAATATCCCAATAATTTTCCCCTTTTTCATTGATGGAAACATACCAGATCCTTCTTCCCCTTTGCCAAAATGACAAAGTGGGATCAAAATGATGAAATAGAGAATCTAAAATGTTTTAAAAGCCAACATCATGAAAGAATCACCTTTTTAATATACTGAGGAAGGCTCCCCCTATGATCTCTAAATTTAATCACTCCTTGAATACCCTCAAATAACTTTCTAATCATGAAAAAATCCTCATATTGGTTTACAAACTATCAAGATCCTTAGACCTGTCATCAATTTTCAAGTCACCATAGATCCCCCTAGGACCTTGATCCACATTTTTAAGTCTCCCCCTTTTTCTACATAACTAATTCACACCTATAGGATCTCTGATAACTACTACCATCTACTCAAACAACATGATTAATAAATCACCATGCAAGCTCACATACCATCATTCACAAGGCACCATATAGAACAAAAAAAGCACTCCAAGCACAACACCATACCTATAACAAAATTATAATAGGCCAACATGATCAACTGGAACCAAAAATTCTAACCTTATTTGGAAAGATATCACAAAATTTCTCAATTTCTCCATTAGGCCTACTTAGACCCCTTGTAGCCCTATCTAGCCACTACAGACCTTATAACTTTTTTAAATGATCACTTCAAGCCATTAAACTTTATATTTTAATACCACTATCATTCCCCCTCAATCATTCTAATAATGAGTGTCCAACTCATCCTCATTATCATACTCCCTTCTTTAGCTTACTAACTAATTAGGCCTCCTAATGAGCTAAAACTTAAATAAAATTAAATATACTCACTTAAAAACCACTATAAAAGATAATTTAGATACCCATTTGTCCTGTTCAACTAATTTTTAAGCTTCTATCCTCCAACTCCAAAGCTTGACTACTTTTTAAAACATGCCCAAATCACTAGGCCTTTAAAGCAACAATTGGTCAAAGGTCAACCTCTGATCAATGTAGACACTTGAGCTGAATACCACACTTAGATACCATATGTCCATACTTTTGGACAAAATTTCAATCTCCCACTCTATGGGGAATATAGACTTCCTTCAACTTGGTTTTGACTTTCTCCTCTTTAGGTCAAAATAACATCAATAATGAGCATATAAAATTCTAATTTTTTTCTTTCAAAACACCTTTGATGCATGAATCCACATATAACACACAATATTTAGGTGTATATACCTTCTTTAGTATCTAACTCTTCTTGACACTTACCCAAGCTCATGGACTTACCTAAGAACCACCAATCTAGACCTGTAGACCCATCACACCCAGTTAGCACCATGATAAAAAGATCAAAATCATACCTAAGTACATTTTAGTAATCATAAAGCCTTATCTCATACTTATACATGCCAAAAATAATTTTAATCAACTTAATCCAACCTTTTATCCCCAAGAAAACACCAAAAGAGCATATTGGGCACACTCTAGGCAATCATCACTGCCAAAATTAGTCAACTCTAACTTTTGACCATAAAACACAAATCTAGGCATATCAAGACCTCAAATTACCTAGGAATTACTCATGAAAATATTATTCAAAACCTCATACAAACCACTCCTTCCTTTTCCTTCAAATCACCACCCATACCAAGCATTAAAAAATGATCAAAATGACACTTTAAGACCAGTATACCTAATCATACCTTCTAAAATCATTCTTGCTTCCAACTATCTTCTAAGTTTAACTTAAAAATATAATATTATAAATAATATCTCCCATATTATCCTTAACAAATAAACCATCTATGATTCAAACACCACAAGCCATTATGGCTAAGAAATCTTCAAAGTATTTCATGAAAACATAGTCATATAGTTTTGTGTATATAATTACTCTTTGTCAATAATCTCATCAGCAATATTTAATTAAAAAACACTCAAAATAGGATACAAAAATAATAAATATTATGATATATATACCTAAGGTCATAACAAACCTCTTAGTCTATTGATCTCTTTGTGAAAGCCCTTCAAATTGACTTAGAAGATCAACTTCACCCTCATAGTTAAGACCTTGTTATGAAAACTCAAAACTTATGGCATCTTCATATATGTAAAAGAGATAAAAAAACATACTTACAATAATTAAATGTTAATTATATCATTATACCTTTCAAAAACATCTCATCTATCAGGCACATACCCAAAGGCAACTCTTGAAACAATACTATTTAATCTCTACAATAAGCATAATCAAAATCTTGACAAGAAAATTAGAACAATATCAAACTCATATTACTCAAAATTTATTTATGACATCAAAAATATGCCATCATATTTATATATGACCTTATTAGGTCACCTTGAAAACAAAAAATTAAGACATTCACCATAAAACCTTCAAGATCACTACCTTTCGTCTCTTGAGCTAGCTCTTCAATTTAGGGATCAAAACTTCATATATAGTCACTATCATGAATGAATTTCATGCACAAAAACACACTCCATAATATTATTCAATTCATATACAAATAAAATAATTATTTATCAACATGATCCAATTCTTATAATATCAATCCAAGTTCTTTAGACACGTTCTAATCCACTTTTTCTTTTCTTAGGTTTACTGGCACAACATAGTCAACAATAGTTAGCTTTGATCCATATTTATTGCACATATATGGATAATTGAAACAAACCACCACTTGGAAGATCTTCTACATATATTCCTCTTCAACATTTATTCTTACCTCATCTTGATTTGACTTCACCCATGGCATCTATAATCTAATTTTTAGAAACTAGTTTCCTTTGATAAATCTAATTTTTTTTAATTCTAAGGGTCAATTTTTCATACAAAAACTTTTCTAATGAAATATTTTGATTTTCATAAGTTCCCTAAGTAGTCCTAAAACCTCATATGACCTCTCATATCAAAATCCATACCCTCAAATACTTGTACAACTTTCATACACTCACAAAGCATCCTCTTGCCTTCTTTGTCAATGTAAACAGGTCATAACCTCAAGTTATATTTAGAGTTCCTTATTTAGATCCTGTCAATTTAAAAAATATATAAATATGATAACATTATCATACCATTTTACTTAAATAATATTTATATATACCTCAATTAGGTCTTATACTCCAAGTTTCTAATCATGCCACTGCCTATCTCTCTTCTTTCATGTTAGCTAATGAAGAAACCATCTTCAATAAGATCTATCGTTCAACATATGTTTTTTCTTGGATTTATCATTAATATATTCCTTATTCAACCTTTCTAGTGCCAATATTTAGACTATTATTCAAAAATCAACCATGATCTTCACAAACTTATCCATCTCTATAAGCAAAGTGTATAATGTCTTCATCACACCTCAAGCTACTTAGGATCACTTGTAGGCTATCAATCCTCCTTCAAAGGTCTATATCTGATACCAATTGATGTAATTAGATAATAAAATGGGGGGAATGTGAATTATTTTCTCAACATCTGATAATCAATTCCATCTCATTCTAATAAAATAAACACTTAAGCATAACATAAACAACATATGAGAAAGATCAAGAGTAATTAACACAAGTACAACTCATCTATGTGGGAAACCCTCATGGAGAATAAAACCAACTATAAAGATTTAAAATAAATGTACTATATTATTATAAGGATAATAAAAACATGAGACTTTAGATCAGCTCAAACTGATCAAGGAGCATCCACCCCTTAATTTAGTCTAACTCTAATTAGACCTTTAGCTAGCTCCAACTAGCAAGGAATCTACAACCCCCTAAGTAATTAAGAACCCACTAAACCAACTCTAATATAATTTCAACCACTACTCTGATATATTATACACTTTATTATGACCTTCTAAATATAATACACCTACAATCTACTTCTCTTCTCCAAGTAGGCACTCTTACCTCATTCACTCAACCGAGTCACCCTTTAAACTGTTAGGGCTAATGAATTATTAGCTCATGAACGTGATCAAACAAACATGAATAATTCTCTTCTCCCTCTTCTATTCCTCAATGACCAATATTTTCTTCTTGATTGAGCTCTTTTCTTAACTTTAGTTCACACACCCTCACTACCATCAAATAGGCCAAATAGACCTAGTATATATACCACTCTTTCATCTAACCCATCTTGGTCAGCCAAGATGCTTCACTTACATGGATCACACTTAAAATATTTTATTGAATAGGTTACATATGATAACTAAACATTCTATAGGTTTTCCATTTCCCTTAAGACCCAAAAATCAATTAGGCCTAACAGAAACCTAAAAGAATTAGACCTACAAACCAACATGATACTCCTTGGAATATTTAGTTGACCTTCAGCCTTAACCAATAGATGAAACATATAAAAAATACCTCCAATATATAATTTATCACTCTCATAGGGGTCTAAAACATCTATAACTCTAAAAAACTACTCTATCCAAGCCATTTTCTCTCTCGCTCAAGGTCTTGTAAACACCCAAAAAATACTTCTAAGAAGAACTGAGGCATACTATTTATTTTATCAAAAAACCACTTGAAAAAATCACATTTATAGGTCATAAATGACATAAATAAAAACCTTAAAATCCATTTTTCACCTTCACATGGCTCACATATGTCCAAACCAACTCAAACAAATTGATTACTCAAAGTGGTCATGTACTGCCAAATTATAGTCATATAAAAGGTTATATTTTTTAGTTGAAAGGATGTTATCAACACTTATAAATCAAATTATTATATTATTTGAGTATTCTATATCAACCTTCAAATTATGGTTTTCATGTTCTATCTTCTTTGATTGGTCTAATAGACTAATTCCTCAAGTCACTTTCTCATAGTCTTAACACAGAAAAGTCTACCATGATAAATGGTCATAATGAACACTTGAAAATAATTTAAACCTCTCATTATGGATAATAATTCAACTAGGAGACTTATACTTCAACCCCATATGATTTTGAGATCTCAATTAGCTTGAATCACTTCAAATTAGCCTTACCAAAAAGGTTACTTCAAACTGTTATTTTATTTTTTAGGCCTCTATTGATTAGGAAACTTTGAAATTATATAAATTTTATATAAAAATATTAATATAATTGAAAATTTAAATATACAATTGGGATAAGTCCTAATATTCATCACACACCCATTATTTCCCTTGATCATATTCAAAAATCTCTCACAATATCAAAAATATATTTAAGAAGTACTTTCTTATGGGGCCCACACATAATTAGGAGACCAAAAATACATTTAAAAAACTTGGAAGAGTCCTCTAAAACATCTAATCATCATCCTGACCTTTCACCATCATACTAGGCACCAACAAGTAAGATCTTTCCAATCGAGTTTAAGACTAGGGTTTTAAAACTCAAAAACCTCCTTAGCTTCTTAAAAATCATTCATAAATATATACCCATTAACCCCTAAAAAAATTATTGTAAAACCTTATTATGAACCCTTTCCACTTTATCCAAAATTATCAATTCCCAATTCAAACCCTACACATGCCAACAAGCATGAGAAACTTCCTCTCATGCTCACTATACACCTTTCTAGCACCCCCTAAAGCCTTGGAAGAACTTTTATAACTTTTACCTTCAATTTTTAACTTTAAACTTGGAAAAAAAATTTAATACACCTTTTAACACCTTGTAAAACCATCTCAACAACATAACCACTCTAAAAATATCACAACACCCCTTAACATCTGCCATTAGACCACCTTGCAAGCTAGTCCAAGAACACATAAACCAATTTTTTGCCTTTATTATTCATCTCTAGAATTGATACATGGTCAAAATAATTTAATACAATTAATAAATCATCTATTATGCTCATAAAATCACATATACCTTATAATCTCATCATGACTATTCATAAGGACTTCGTTAGTCCATTTAGGCCAACTAGGCCAATATCCAAACTATCTTGCATACCTCTTTCAACCACTTGGAAGTCATTTGTATGACCTATTATAATATTATACATTTAAAAAATGTATATTTAAATCACACTAAGCTCCTCACCATGCTCCATGCCACCATACATTACTCCAAATAACCTTCATATAAGCATCATACTACATTAAGCACATTAGACCACATGCTCCGTCACTCTGACCTGTTAGACCACTTTTTCATCACCAATGATACTTTACATCAATGACAACACATATACCATAAATATCCCAATAAGGTCTCACAAGGTTTAGGATCCTATCCCATGTCTTTTAAAATCTAGAGTTAAAATCTTGCATGAACTCCTAAGGATCCCTCTTGATCATAGTCAATTCCTCAACTAGTGATAAATGATCACTCCTATATTCAAACCTCTTATACAATAGATTTTATAGTTCATCCCATTAAATAATAAAATTTTATATTAGATTTCCATAACAATATAAATCTTTCCCTTTGAAATACAATGCTAATAACCTGATGGCTATATTCTCTTAAGTGATATTATTAATGTTTCAAAAGTTTGCCATGTTCCTAATATGTTCAATGGGAGTAATAGGGCATTCTCCACTAAAATATGGAATACTCTTAATGGTTACTCTAGTAATTTGGTCATATTGGGAAAGATTCAAAGGATATGATCTAATGAAGGCTATAAAAGGAAGGTTTTTATCCATATTGGAATGTATATTATGTGTACTAAGGGTTGAACTAAGTAGATACTTGGACTTCTTAAACACCAACTCCATTGAATAAGGATGAGTATTCACAAATCTAAATATTTTTCTTAAATACAAATTAAATTGAAAAAACTCAAAAGGTATAACTTTATAAGTAGACCTAGTGGTCACCTTTGGCATAGAAATTAAGGACTGATCAACAACCAAAGAATTGAAAACTTAGTAGAGTGACCAGGTACTGAATGTAGGTGTTATTGTGACTATAAATATGTCAAGACCAACACCAATCTTGGAAAATATTCTAATAATTATAGTCCTATTGGGCATGCCAGAAACTATTATCACTTATATTTACACCCCTTGAGGAGATGTCTCAACTCTCCTAATCCAAGTGGCACAATGGAAACCTCTCGGTTATTGTTGGTAATCAATTTAGTGAGATGAATCTTTAGAAGGGCTAGTTCCCTTGATGCATTATTTAAAAAACTCTTTCACTTATCAAATTTTCATGAAAATGGTTAAAAATACAAATTTAGAAAGCTAAAAATTTGATGCACCAATATTTAATTTTGTCTTATTGACTAGACTTATACTACTTAGAGCAAATCAAAGCTTCTTTCACATAAAACTCACAACTCAAAATAGATTGTTACATGTTTCATATTCTAGGTTCAATAGGTGTATTGATGTTTATTAGGGATTATGAATGATACTTTTAAGAATAAAATCATAAAACACTTATTCACTAAAAGAGATCACTAAAACATGCATTTAACAATTACTCTTCTCTACACTTGGTGAATAATCAAGGATAACATGCTAGAAAAGATCATCTTTTACTAGAAAAGACCAATAAGATTGTAATAAAAATAAATTATAAATCATTTAAGTAGGAAAATTCACATATTTATTTCTTCAAGAGTCATTCAAATACAAAATTTTATAGGGTTTCATTATTAACCAATGGAGGCTGCTCAAAAGAGCCAAAAGAGTCACTACTTATAACATTTGGGAGAGGGACAAGACAAGGGAAGTCCAAAGGTCACTTAGACACTATTAAATATAATAAAATAGGTTACATATGCTTTATAAATATATTTTAAGTGAACTATGTAATTTCAATAAGTACAAGTGTCCATACAAGGCATGAAACTCATGAAAAGTGGCATGAAATTCCTTATGTTGGCTCAAAAAATTGCCTTCATCATCCACACATATTTAAACATCCCAAAAATATCTAGGGATATGGATAATGATTTTAATGAGAGGGAATCATTTCATACATTCCTCTCCATGCATTTTTTGTAGTCTTGGTCATCTAGAAATCTATATAATTGAGCCATCATTATCTATAGTCTAAGAAACTCCTCTTTCAATAACCCCTCACTCTTGGACTCAAATTGGATTCAATTTTACATTAAAATCCATTAGAGTGAGTGTATTACACCTTTAAATACCCTCCATGGACTTAGAGGCATTAGAAACACCTTAAAAGGACATCCATTTGAAGTTTTCATACTTATCACCATCATTTTCACTATGCCAATTTTGACTAGCTGAGATGAGAGTTATTATTTGAAAAATTAGGAGTTTTTTAAAACAATTAAATTAATATATTGAGTTATTACAATTTTATATATTCCTCAAAAACCTTATTACATCTTCAGACTCTTTCTATAACCTAAAAAACACACCAAATAGTCAAAAGTACCCTATTTTGTACCATGTCTATATAATTCCATACAATTTAAAAGAGTGGGGAGGATTTTGAGAGATTAATTTACAATTTAAAATCAATTTCATGGTAGAAATATATCATTATAGCAACTATCCAACTTCATTTCCTTCATCAGGGCTTGATTAAGAGTTTGCAAGGGTTTTAGGTAGTTTTTGTCCTTAATATTTGTTCATAAATCCCTGAAATTTTAATCACCAAAAAATTCCACAAAAATGATTTAAAGGACACCTAATAACCTATACAAACTCATTTGTCATCCATGCACAGTCTCATGAAAGATGTGAGCATTCAAAACTAGCCTATCGAGCTTATTTCTCCATTTGCATAGGCCATAATATGGTTCTTAAGCCAAAAAATGAATTTATTGTGATTTGTATGAAAAAAAATTATTTAAAATATCTTATATGACCTCATAAAATTTTTTTACTCCATTTAAATCCATTCATAGGGCTAAAAGTGACATTAGCCTCATGTTTGGTCTTTAGGCCTAAACATGCTTAATAGACCTGACTGTAACCTTTATAAGTTTGGGATATTATACTTGGTTTATTTAATTATAATATGGTAT
The DNA here is from genome assembly GCA_037957365.1 of Torreya grandis. NCBI lineage: Eukaryota > Viridiplantae > Streptophyta > Pinopsida > Cupressales > Taxaceae > Torreya > Torreya grandis. The sequence goes on from JARHVA010002488.1 coordinate 1,920,418, forward strand.
ATAAATTTTTAAATTTTTAATTAATATTCCCAAATTATCCTACAGCCATCCAAACACTCCTCATATTTTCCTCTCATTCACCAACAAGGCCTAATCAGAGCTTGTCTAGTTAGACTGTGTGCAAGGGTGTTTTGATCATTTTGATAGGTATAATATTTACCTAGTTATTAATATCACATATTTAATTTTAATATATCTCAAAATATTTTCCTTTAGGTTTCAAAATCTTTACATAAATTTGGTTAACCTTTTTGGCTTCATTTGCTTGTTTTGCCAAACCCTGATTTTTCTTGATTAACATCTGTGATACAATAGTGAGGTATATCCCTCTTATCCAAGGAAAAATTAAGATTATATATGTTTTATAAGGTAATTATTAAATTTTTTACCAAATTTATAAAATATATGCATCCATTTATGCACCTAACCAACTCAATTTGCCCAAAAAGGGCCTCCAAAAGGACTATTTTCTTGCATTTTTCACTTCCAACTAAGAATGACCTCTCAGTGCTAATTATAAAATGATTAGGCTTATTAAAAATTTTATACACCATAAATTAATTCTAAATAATCTTTTTATTTACCCAAAAAAATCTTCTCCATTATATTCTTCATTCTTACCCATTGAGCAACATGGGTTTCCTAGTGTAACTATATGGACTGCTACCTTTGGCTAAGAGGAAGAGTGGATGGTCAACTTGAAAATATTCATTGGAGTATGTGAAAAAACTTTATTTATAAATCATGAATGATTTTCATGTTTTTTTAACCTTCTCTCTCCCTAATCATAGTCATCTTTTACCTTTATTTCATGCTCAAGACTGCACACTCAACTGTAGGTACATACAAGGCCTTCAGAGGTCAAGGTAAGCTTGTTTCACATTGCCAAGATTTAATATATGTCATAATTGATTTTAATAAGGTGTGAATATGTTTTATTTATCATTTTAACCCCTTATATACTCTTTTAAGTCACCAAATTGAGTTTTTCCTGTCCTAACTATGAAACCCTACCTTTGATTCTTGTAGGTGTACATTTACCTATTTGAACCTTTTTCCTTATTTATTAATAAATTAATTTAATATTTATAGTCACCTATCACTTTATCATACTTAAATTCACCTTGGATGGGCTAAAACACCATCAAAACACTTATGTTAACCCACTATCTATTTGTTCTACTATAGATGCATATTTTCCTATAGAAGGACACTTGTAGGTGTCCATGGAGCTTGAAAAACTATGTATCAACCTAATAATAGTGAAATTTATGCCTATTTACACACTATTATATCATTAATACCATTCCAACATGAAAGTGTTTTTTATTTTCTCCTTAATATGTTAAAAGGTCATTCAAAACTCCAAACCTGTATAAATTAATTCAAGGTTTCAATGCTTTTAGAGGCATCTTTAGGACCCCAAACAACCACTTTCCATCAATCCTCTTGACCCCATTCTTGGTATATTCATTATTCATACTGGAGGCAATAAATTATACATATCTATATTCTTTAAAACCCTTTGCAAACATATTGTAATATATCTAGAAAACACCCTTGGACCTTTATTTTCATGTTTTAGGGAAGGCTTCCCTAAAGCTACAGTCATCATATTTAGAAAGGATTATCATAATTATTTACCACCATATCACCTTACATAGGTATTTTATTACTCCACCACATGTTATTATTTTAAAATGGCCTTACCATGTTCTAAATTTACCATTCAAAGGCCTTCATAGCTCTGATGTACCATCTATAGGTGGTCATTCTCACACATAAGTAATAAAGTGGGATTGTGAAGTATACAATATATCCATGTTTATGAACCTTATATGCTCTCATAAATTATTAAAATTCACTTTTTAAAGATCTAAAAATATTGAAACATCTCCCAAATTCTTCACCTCTCAACATGACATCAGCAAAAGCCTCTTATAGGTCTACATTTATTATATGTAGGCAGTGAATAAGAAGTGAATAAAAAAATATTAATGAAAGGCCTCATGAACAACTCAAACTCATTATAAATCCATTAAATACATTATTTACATTAATGAAAGCTTAATAACAATTACAAAACATCCCTTTCAACATGAAAACCACTTTTGGACATTTGGAATAGAGCATACAAGGGTATCAAATCACTAGTTAGTGTGATGGATGAGCTTGCACACAAACTTTAACTTCCCTAAACATCAAAATGAACTCTCTCCAGATCTTAGTGACTTGGAAAACTGATATAACCTGAGTACAACTCCATGAAATAGATAAAAAAGATCTATACATATGTTCTTCAACATAAAATTGAGAAAGGAGTTGATTGAGATGAATGGCAAGACTAAAAGTTTCTCAAAGAATGATATTATGAAACCAAACATGGGAATATATGATCATATGGCCTTAATACCTTTGAAATACCATCTTATATTCACATGAAACCTCTATAGAAGACTAACATTCCATAACAAGGAAGAATTGACTAAAACTTCATAATGATGACACCTTCCTACAACATGAGAAAATGTGCCTATAAAAACACCATGAAACATAAAAATAAGAATGGAGAGAATTTGAGAAGAAATACAACATCCTCTAGAGCCAACATCACCAACTATTTTTTATGGACTTGTCCAAAATGGAGCAAAACCTATAAGGTACAAGAAACAGTTAGCAAAAAAACATAGTCAACTTGTAAAGGATGGTTTATAAATCATGGTTGAAAAAAATTGGAAATATTATTATGTAAATTGATCTCTATGAGTTTAATACCACCTCCCAAAAGTTTTTTACCTAAAACCTCTTTAGCTGTCTATACTAAGCACAAACCTGTTAGTCACTTCTATGTGTTTAGAAAGGTAAAAAAGGAGAAAAATGGTTTTATCTTATTAAATGGCACTTCTAGAGCATTTAAAGTGTAGAAATGAACTTGAGGAATATAAATATATGTTCCATGGCCTTCTCCCATGTGTCACCCTTCCCCATGGGTTGTATAAGTGCCAAACTCCCCTTTTTTAGTTGATTACTTGATATTTAATTAGATAGCATGCAAGATTATGATTTAATTGACATTAATAATATGTAATCTAACCTATTGGATATTTTAAATGAAATTTTGGATACCTATACACCTTTGGAATTGTGCCACTTGCATTATGATCCCTAAAAATCCACTAAATGACCCAAAATAACAAATAAACGTAGTAGACCATGAGTAAGGCTAAAAAGGCATTAAATAACATAAAAATTATTATAACATACCCTATGACAAATTATTATACCACCAAACATCTAAAAAATCAATTTTTTTACCTATAGGGGTCCAAAGTTGACCCAAAAGTCAAATTTGGTCAATAGTTTACACACTCTAGAAAACTAAATATTTCATTCAATTTAAATAAATAGGTCTTCTAAACCCATTAAAATCAATATTATGTAATATGACCTAAAAAGAGGGAATCATTCTATAATTTTAAAAATATCATTTTGAACCTACCACCCCTAAGACATAAAAAGAAGTAATAGAAATATTGGGGTATGTAGGCTATCACCATTCATTCATTTGAAACTATGTAGAAATCAATACCCCCATATAATATTTAATAAAAAATAATAATAACCAATTAATTTAATGCATGACACTCTAATATTAATCATTTAACACATTCAAAAAATAATGTAGCTGATACACCTATATTAGTCTTTCAAAATTGGGCATTACCATTTCATGTCCTTTTTGATACATTAGGAATTGAGATAAGAGTAGTGATATCAAAACCATGCGTTTAAACTACTCACCCTTTGGCATTTTTAGGTTGGAAAATGGTGAAGGTAAAGAAATCTTACTCAAATTCATAGAGGGAGGCATAAACAATGGTGTATGTGGTGTAAAAAAATACATTATCTATTAACTACACCATTCATATTTTTCACAAATCATAAACCACTTAAATAATTACTAAGTAAACTAGTGATTAGGGGAAGATATTGCATTGTCTAATACTCTTCCAATAGTTTGAATTTAAAATTACAATGAAACTAGGTTGGTAAATAATGAACAAAATTACTTGTCAAGGATCACTATTATGAAATATGCTGGGCCAATTGAGGATGAGTTCCCTAGAGCTCATTTATTTTACATTGAAGCAATTCTAAAAGATATGGAGAATATTTCAAATATCCTAACAATACAAAAATTTGAGATAGATATGGAAAAATTGAGAGTAATTTTATTTAATAAACAATTTCATGTTCACACTTATAGAAGGATCCTTATAAAAAAAGGAAACTATGAGGTTTTATGAAGAGTATCCCTACCACATGGGATAGAGGACATCATTATGGAGGTTCAAGATGGAGTAGCAATACGTCACAATTCAGGAGAAGCAAAAATAAAATATTAATAGCATGCCTATGGTGGCCAATCATGCTTAAAGATAAACATAAACATAAAATAATTTGTGGCATTTATAAAGTGTATAGAAACCCAATGCATGAAAATAAATTCCACTTTAGATAATATTAGTGCTAATCCCATATTATAAAAGGGAAATTGACTTCAATGGACCAATAAAACTAGTAGCATGGATAATTAATGTTATATTTATAATAACAGAGATAGATTACATAATGAGATTGGCATAGGCCATACCTACTTAGGACTACGTAGAAATAATTTGTCAAATATTTTTTATATGAGAATTTTATTAAAGATTTAATTTCCTAGTTAGTATTATAAATAGTCAAGGAAAACATTTAATAAACCATATAGTAGCGTAGTTATTAAAGAATTTTTTAATACAACATAATTTAATAAGTGTGGACATAGTAAATTAAGGCACTAAAATACCTATATTACTCTAGGCTTTCTGCACAACATATAAAAGTCTTACCTATTATTGTCCTTTTTAATTGGTATATGGACTGGAAGATTTTTTTTCCATTGAATATATTATATTGAGCTTAATATTGGAAGTGACATTCAAGATGAGTGAAAAGGGAAATTTAAAATAAATATTCATATAATTAAAAATATATATATGAAATAAGATTTATAGTAGTTTATAATCAAACATAAGAGAAAAGTAGATAGAAATATTGTCATGCAATAAATATTAAGAAAAGTTAATTAAGTATAAATGATAAAGTATTTTTATATGATAGTAAGCACAAAAATATAGGAAAAATAAAAAATAATATGGCTAGGACCATAGATGACAAAATAAATTTTAGTTTTTTGAGCCATAGGATTATGAACACTCAAGAATTTTAATAAAATTATATTTAAATGATGCAAACTTAAAATCATACACTTCATATTAACATGGTTAAATATGTAAACATCTAATTCCTAACACCATTGTGTTGAAATTGTCAATCTTACTTGAAATTTTTGAAAATATGCAATTTAGGCCAAAATCACTTAAACACACTAAATGGTTCGAGCTTGTAGTATACAAGTGCTGATTTAGGATATTGTATCCCTAAATTGGGAAATGCATTTTATGTGATTACTAAATTTGATAAATCATTTCAAGTCAAAATTAAGAAAATGCATTTTGGTGCCCTGGATCACTTTTTTCTTCTAATTTGAAATCACACAACATATGCATGTATTATTTTGTGTCAGAAACATCCCAAATGGGATGAGGGTCAATAGGCAACTGACATTGCCTTCTAATTCCTCTTCAGTCAAATTACAACATAGTAATATGACATTCTGAGAAGTTTAATTAATTATGCACCAATTTTCAAAAAATTACACTAAAATTGATTAATCTTACTTAGGCAAATTAAACCAAATTATGATATTAAGTAAGAATTACATGGAACTTATTGAATATTTATTTATTGGAAATTGATTGCTATTAACTACATCATCAAGTGAGGTCATTTTTAGGGTGGCATCCATACGACATAAATACAACAAATATCAAGATTATGGTTTCCCATGCCTCTTTAATTCCCCTTCCTCCCAAATATTTTGAGGATATTTATAGATATTATTTACATAATTGGATTAATTCATGGCCACACTTATTCATCTCAAGATGGTTGATCATAGTTGATCCTAATTAATTTTAAAAATATATAAATAGGAGGCCTGTCAATCACATTTTAAAGCTTCATTTGTCTAAACTTATTATGTAAAAGTATCTCCACAACATTTATTTGTGTTGATTATTATGCTTAATTTGTAATAGGATAGCTTCATTGATAGGCATAACCTTGATTACAATATCATGAGCCTAGTTTATAGCCGGTGTTCTTGATATGGTAAAGGATCTTGGCCTTGCATAATTATTGAATACTTGAGCATAAAATCAAGGGGAAAACATGTTTTGGGCCACACATGGATGGTGGGATGCTCTTGGGAAGGTAATGTATGTTTTATTTCTTTATTTGAGTTCTTAATTATCATTTTCACACCCCATTGAATAGGTTGGCCTAGATTGTTAGTTCTTTATGCATTTCTTATGTTTTGCATGACTAATGCTTGATCTAAACATGTTTGTAATCCATATCTACATATTAGCACACCTGGTACAACCACTCATCTCTCTCAAGTAAATAAGACATTTTGGCAATATTATATTTCCTTAAAAGTCATTAAAATTCCTTTAAGATCAATTTTTAGCTTATTTATCTCATGTTTTTGACATTTTTTTTGATACATAGGTCATATAGTGATCGACATCATTTTTGTATAACCGACATCAGTCAAGGCTAACTAGCATCAATTATGTTGCAAGGAAAATAAGGCTAATATTTACATTTTTGAGCTTAATTCAAATTTTCAGTTGTCACATTAAGTTTTTAAGTCTCTAGTTTGAACAATATTACTTGATCCATAAGTTTTCTTTTGGATATTTTATCCCAACATTATGCTAACAAGTTTTTGTCAAAATATTTTTTACCTAAGGGTTCACAAGTGATTTTTATCGATCATTTTTTACTGGCAATAGTTCTTTATGACTGGTATCAGTCTTAATACAACTAAGATCAGTCATTGTTGACTGATGTCAGTCTCTGTGTGTAAAAAATAGAGAACTTGAGATCAGGGATTACAAACTTGCTTGTTTCATTATTGATTGTGCTTCAAATCTAAATGAAACTCTCTAACTTTTCTTATAGGACCAATATGGAAAATTGGTTAATTTGATCATATTTAAGTCTTTAACCTTACCTTTGGTTTTTAAAAAGAACCTATATGATCATGATTTAAATCTTGAACCTTCCTTTTAGTGTTTAAAAGGAACTTGGATGGTTTATTTGATTATTTTATGAATGTTTTTCATAGTTTTTAAAAACTAAGGCCAAGGGGCCAAGAAATTCACTAAATATTTCAATTTGGTGTATAAAATGAACAATCACTCAAATTTAAAATGTCTTGAAGTGTTTTTTTATGAAAATCATCTATTGCTTGTTAATTTGTTTGAGCAAAAGGTAGAGTGTGTGTATGATCTACCCTCATCTCTTATAGGGAACTTGGGTGGCCAAAATTTCCTTTTCATTGTGATTGTGCCTTTTTCCAAGGAATGAAAAGGAAGTTGTTTAGTTTCTCCCAAAAACCTATATGGTTTGGGTGATCTAAAAATAACCTCTAAAGACTTTTCACTTAGATCATTTATTTTCATGTAATTGGCTTGTGGATGGGAGTTCATATCCTTTTCATGAATTATTTAGGGAAGCTCTAACCTAAGGTTTCATCTCTTGGCATTGACTTCAAACTCTCTCCATAAGGGGTATACAAATTGAGGGTGACCCACTAGTATGTTTGTTTAAGTGGTTAAGAAAACTCTGTTAGTGGCAATCCAGATCAAAATGTATAATCAATCAGGACATCACACTACACTAAGAAATTGATGGATGTTGTGGTTATGAAAAGGACAAGACCTTTTCAAAAAAGGCTAATTTACATAGATCTAATTGAGGTGTTTGTGTATCTGGTATTATCCATGCTTAGAACCATCAAGATAGTCATAAATTGTAATTTTTAGACAACCCCACTTGTCATAGAGTATTATTGATGCAGGGTGAGTAACATAAAGATCCATATCACTATATAATCTTTTAGGATAAGGCAGGTGTAAAATACCATACCAATTGATGTGTTTTTATTTTTGGATTAAAAATTAAAATCCTTCTAAGAGCATGTATAAAGATAAATTTCAATAACACAATGCAACTTTATCAGTTTAGGGATTAGGATAATTTACTTAGTTACATTCAATATTTTTATCTTTACTTACTTGGTCATTGATTTGAGTCAAAACTTTTTTGTAAAACACACATCATAACTAAACACATTATCCATTATTTCTTGATCGAGGCATTACATTGGTCAAATAAAAATCATCCTTTGCCTTGTTTAAATTGTCATCTTAAACATTTATGTGTGTATTATCTAAATAATGTAGTTATGCTACCCATTTGAGTCTAAACCACTTTCCAAAAATCTTTAAGTCCTTCATTGATAGTTTAAATTTAGAATTGCACCTTTATAAGTTCTAGGTTAACATGTTAATTAGATTTATCATTTTCACTTGACTTGAGTTAACCTAATTTCAATTTCCCATTTGGATTGAAGGTTTTTTATAAACTCATCATAATTTGATCATTATGAACTTAGGTCATCAAAATTGTCACTCACACTCTAAGTTCTAAAACACATTTTATTCTACCTTTCTATTACCATGTGGCAGCATTGTGTTGCCCATTTGGTTCTAGTTTTATACTTAATAATTTATGCTTGTTTTTGAATCTTGAGTTTCTTATTTTACATTGTCAATTTATTAATCTGAAGGGATTTATTCTAGTTTCCTAGTAGCAACTTGTCAAAGTTGAACTATTTTTTATGGTATTGATGAGTCTCTCAACCTATGTTTGGTGTATTAGTTTACACTTAGGTCTTTAAAGTACCATACCCTATTCTCATTTATATGATTTCAAACCTACCCAAGGTTGAGTAATTTTATGGACATGTTCTTATAATCATGTGGTATTACACCACCTCCTTTTTATTATTGTCTCTTTTGTGCCTTGTCACTTGTTTAGAGAAGATCAAAACCCATACCTTGTTTAAATGTTTGAAAAAACATTTCCACATCTTAAGTAAACATAAATAATGATATTTTAGACATGATGCTAAGGTACACTCATAGTGGGGTCTTTTGTGGCCTTAGCTACAAGGTAGAGAATTGTTATGGAGGACATGAACACTCTATCTTGTTTTAAGATGTTACCCTCTTTGAGCCTATTTGTTGAAAATTAATCCAATCCATGTTGATTTTTGTGTGTCATCCCCATCCTTCCCCTTATATTTATGTATAATTTTTAACTTTTACCATTTTAGGGTATCCTCCTTTGATTTATAGGCCATGCTCCAAGGTTACCATTATAGGTTATCCCCCATCATCTTGTACAAGTGATCAAGCTTCACAACATGTGAAGGTTGCCATTTTAGGCTATTCTCCTTTTGCTCATGTGATCAATCAAGCTCAATGACACATGAAGGTTACCATTTTAAGACCCTTTCCTTTAGTTTGTATAAGCAAATAAACTACACAATGTCCTATCATTACCACTCTAGACCCATCATCAGTATTTATTAAGCCTATTATTGAAAAGCATTAGTTTTATGAACCTAATTTTGTTGATACCTTCTTAAATAGCTTAATTTTTGGAGATATCACTATTAAACCACAAACCATTATTCACTATGATCCAAATGTTTCCCACTTTAAAAATTCTATGTCAATCTTTGATCCTCAATAAGAATCATTACCTCTTCAAGAACCATCTTATGAGGAAGAAAATGTGTTCAAAGTTGATATTTTGAAACCAATTTTAAACTATGATTATGATGCTATTATTAAAACACCCATTTGTGATAATTCAACCTATGATGAATCACCTATTCAAATTTTACCTATTTTTAAAGAGCCTCATCTCTTTGACAAGCTAGTATCTCTAGAGTTATCTCTTGATCTTTTTCCACTCATAGAGGAGTCTCTTTTTGACAGAAAAGATTTTGTCATGTCATCCCTCAAGTAGTTACCTCTCTTTGATGTGATTCACTTAGATGAGCTTGTGTATGTTGAACCCTTTTTAGATGAATCAATTTTTATAGATGCCAATATGCCATCATAGGCCATTATTTATCCAAAATTCAACATTTAACAAAACATCATTATAGAAACAACCACATCAAATGAATAAATAAAATTAGAGTCAATTTCCCTTTATGAAATGACATAAAATTTCACATCAAAATCAGAATTAGAATCATTATCATTATCAACATTAGATTTATAGTCCCTTGGCTCAAACTCAGCTTCATAAATAGAGTACTATCATGTTTATTACAAGATTAGTTATAATTAACTTGTAGATCAATTTGAATATATTTGTGATCCTTCTACAATTTTTGAGGATGATTACTTCAACATCAAAACAAGTTGACCTAGTATCTTATATGAGGATTATATTGTCTTTCATCATTGCATTACCCCCACCTAACACAACCATTATATTGGCATTCCACCTCTCACAAGCATTAATTATGAATGATAGAGTCACACTTTATTTAACTACATCCATGGCAACATATCAGGTGCATAATATTATGAGGACCAAGACCAAATTCATGCACAAAAGGAATAATATTCTATAGAAACATTTTTAGAGGTTCTAGGGATGATCAAAGTTCAAACATAGCATCTTTATGTGAAATATTTTTTAAGGTGATAAAATACAATCAAATAAAAATATTAACATATCTTCATGAAAATTTCTCAGAGACACTATGGGATAATCAAGACAAATTCATTGGTGAAAACCTCCTCAAAGTGCCAATAACTAAGTATAAAAGTTCTTAAATATTTGATGAAAACATTATTTAAGATCAAATCATTACAACTTACAATCTATATCATAATCATATGGTAGCTACTCTGAGGAATAAACAATAGAAAAATCTAGTGGTCCTATTGAGAGCATCTTCAGAACTCTTTGGACTCACCATAACCAAAATTATGTTAAATCTAGAATCAATACCATTGTGTGTTCATGAAAGTCATGATCTTCATTTGTTTACCAATCATTATGCATTTTATTATCATCCACATTTTTGTTACCCACTTATACCATTTATTTTGTGCCTAACATTATTTACCATCTTTGGCAACACTTTCCTTTATAGAGGCTAAAAAGACATCTTATCTCAACATTTGAAGGAATCAAAATCAATGACCAACGAAGATCACAAACACATTATTGAGATCCATATTTGCAACAAGTTCTTGATAGAGAAGTTTTTTTGAAAGTGTGATTTATATAAACTTTATGATTGATTATTATAGTTGTCTCATATGTCTAATAGGACATGTATCTCCACATCAAAAAGAGTAGCTATTCAAATGGGGTGTTGGGTAGTAATTTTTTTGACTAATTATTATGTTGCCTCACATGTTGACTAGGATTTGTATCTCCACATCAACAAGAGTAGTAGAACCATTATTCATTGTCCATTTACCCTTCCATTTTCTATGCTTTGTCTCTTAGGGGAAACCCTATAGACCATTTCATTTTAGGTATATTATACCATTAGGTTCTAGTTTTTCTCACTATTTGAACTAAATTGACTTGAGATCCTTTATGAATATATAGGTAGTACTCAATTTCTATTGAGTTCATCTCAGTCACCTTTAACATGCTCTCTTTATTTGTGAGAAACTATTAAGATTAAATGTTCTCACCATTTTATGATCAACCTAAGCCTGTGTTCTTGCCATTTTGTGAGCAAATTAAGCCAATCATCACTTGGGGGAAACTTTGTTGTCACTATAGCCAATTATCTTCTAATCATTTTTCTTATACCATTTTATTATATCATGTCTTTACTATTGACAAAGGCTTGTTTTTAGCCATCATGCTTACCCTATTTTGATCTTGGTTCCTTTGGTTCTTATCATACATTTTCACAAGGGGATTCTAATCTAGTTTCAATAGTTTCATAATGCCACATTGAATGACAGTCTATGAAAGTAGTGTGACTTTTGATCTAGAAATGTTATCTTTCATATATCATCTTATCTAGTATCTTTGATTATAATCACTTATAGGAAAATCAATATTGTATTTGGTATACCTAATTATAACTGCCTTTGGGAAAATTAGAATTATGATTTTATTTCCTAATTATAACTGCCTATGGGAAAATTAGGTAAAATTCCATTTTATCATGCATTACCACATCAATTGGTCATTAATATTACTATTTACCTTATTTTTTCCCTTTATTTTCAAACTTATTATGACCTAGTCAGTTTTTCATCACCTTTTGTTGGTGGAACTACTATGACTTGATCTCTTAATAGGATTATGTAGGTTATGTTTGATTCATATTGAGGTCACCTTAGTCTTCTATTTTCATATGATCTCACCATCTTATGAGTATTTTAAGTTGGTACACTCCCACCATTTCATGAACACTTTTTGAATAATCCTCTCTATTTTATGAGTTAGACCATTCTATGCCTATTAATCCTCTATCACGTTGAGACACTTTGAAAAATCCAAAAACATTCATAAAATTTTAAAAGCTCAAAAACATTTTGTTATGTGTGTTTGGTCTTTGGAGTTCCTATTTGGTCTTGATTTGTTTATTTTTATGAGATAATCTTAATGGTCCACATATATCTTGATTATTCTTATCTTGATATCATGTTAGTAAGTTATTCTTGCTTTGTTTTTAAACATTCATGCTCCTACTTAAGTCTTGATTGTTCATATCCTGATTTTAAGTTAGGTTCATTTATGTTTTTATTTTTCTCTAACTTTATTTATTTTTGTTTAAATGTAAATAGTTGTAACTCTAGTCTTGTTCATTTTTACCCTCATCCTTAGTTATAGGTATTCACATTTGAACCATCTTAGTGCAATTGAAATCCAATGTCATTATAATTTACTCATACTTATGATGATTAATTTCATTTTTATATAAAAAGCACTTTATGCTTTGGTTCCAAGTCTCAACGTTGATGCAACTTCAATGAATAGATCTCAATAACACCAATGAAATTAGGTACCTATGGCTTACCCTACACATGAATATATGAAATACATGCATCTCTTGGCATACATTATGAGTCTAATTGAATATCGGTCAGTTTTCTTCATCCCTCATTCCATTCTCTCCCACTTTTGGGTGAACTACATTAGCTTGAGGTCTATTTAGACTATATAGGAAGTGTTTAAATACATGTCATATCTCAAGTCAGCTCGACCACCTTTATTCCTCTTTTCATCTCTTTTATTAATTTGTGCATCCTCGTATGCCTTATTTTTTACAACTATTTCAATCATTAGACCATTGTCTCTATGTTTATGCCTGATCATCTTTAATCTATGTAATAAGTTATACCCTTGAGCTATTTGTTTCCAATTTTCCCTCTAAGGGTACAACATTTGGACCAACCATTGAATGGCATCATCCCTACAAGGGCAAGCCATTTTTTTATCAATGATCAAAATCAGCTCTATTGGGGCAAAATTTGTTGTCGCATAATCAAATATGCTCTAATGGAGCACATTATTATTTATTCTATCTTTAGAGACACATTTCCCCATTTATTCTAATTCCAAGCTATGTGAAATTTTGATCTTATTTTGGAAATACTTTAATGTGAAACTTGTCTTGGGATTGATCATTCTATAAGCACACATATTGCACCCTAGTTTTGGGTGTGTTCAAAGTGTCTTAATTATATATTTGGATTATATCCTTCACATTCCCCAATATTTGGATCCATTTTACTCTAATTATATTTTGATCATTGATGAAATTAGTGTTTAGAAGTATTATCTCATCTAGATTTAATCTATTCCATGGGTTAATCTCACTTTCTCTCTCTTTTCAAGAGTCCATCTTTCTCTTTCATCCTAATATGTCATCTTGAGGGGGCATCATGGGTCATTTTCTTCCAATTTATTCTTGAAAACCCTTTTCTTTGAAAAGATATTGCTTGGACTAAATGATTCACTTCACCTTCTCAAATAGGGGCAATGTAGACATCTAATTCCTAACATCATTGGGTTAAAATTATCAATCTTAATCAATATTTGTGAAAACACATAATTTGGACCAAAATAACTTAAATGTGTTAAATGGTTCAATTTTATCATATACAAGTGATGATTTAGGATAATGTATCCCTAAATGGGGTAATACATTTTATGTGATTATTAACTTTTATCAAATCATTTCAATTAAAATGATGAAAATACATTTTGGTGATATGGATCACTCTTTTCTTATAATTCAAAAGCACACGACATGTGAATGTGTTATTTTATATTGACAACATCTTAAATGGGATGATGGTTTATACTCAACTAACATCTCTTTCTAATTCTTCTCTAGTCAAATTGTGACCCAATAATATGGCATTCTGACCAATTTGATTAATTATGCACCAAATTCCAAAGAAATGCACTAAAATTAATTAATATTACTTAGGAAAATTAAACCAAATTATGATTTTAAGTAAGAATTTCATGGAAGTCATTAAATATTTATTTATTAGAAATTTAATCCTATTAACTACATCATCATGTGAGGTCATTTTTGGGGTGGCATCCATAAGCCATAAATGCAACAAATATTAGGATTATGGCTTCCCATGCCTCTTTAATGCATGTTTCTCCCAAATATTTATGAGGATATTTATATATAATATTTACATAATTGGATTAATTCATGGCCACATATCTTCATCTCAAGATGGATGGTCATGGTTGATCCTAATTAATTTAGAAAATATATAAATAGGAGGCCTCTCACTCATATTTTTAAACTTCATTTATGTAAAATTATTATGAAAAACTCTCTCCACACCCTTTGCTTGTGTTTATTTTTATGGTTAATTTGAAATATGATAGCTTCATTGATAGGCATAACCTTGATTATCATATCATGAGCCTAGTTTATGGTTGGTGTTCTTGAGATGCTAGAGAAGCTTGGCCTTGCACCATTATTGAAGACTTGAGTATCAAATCAATGGTAAAAACACATTGTTAGCTACATATGGATGGTGGGATGATCTTGAGAAGGTAATGTATGTTTGATTTATTTCATTAAGTTCTTAATTGTCATTTACACACCCCATTAAATAGTTTGGCCTATATTGTTATTTATTTATGCATTTATTATGTTTTTCATGACTAATTCTTGAACTAAACATAATTTTAATCCATATTTACAAAATATAGATAAAAATTAAACAAATTAAATGTATATTTATATTTAAGGGTTATTAAAAAATGAAAAGTAGAAAATACTTTAAAAGATATATATAAGCACAAAATATTTTTTAAAAAATAGATAAATTTTTTTATGCCCTTAACATATAGTGTGTCTAGGGATATGTGTGGATAACTTGTGACTTACATACCTTTCATATTATATTGTCTCAATTCTCTATGTTCTTAGTAAGGTGAGCCTATGGAATAGACATGGATAAGTGTAATATATATAAGAGATGGTGGTTAATATTTTATCATCATAATATGAAAAATAATCTTATTACATTGTTTTAGATGTTGTCCCCTTGAAGTATCTCAGTCATGTTTATCAATTATTATACTCTTTCATAAATTATTATTGTGGATATACTTATTATTCTCTTACTTATGTGATATATTATTCCATTATTTTGAAACATCTAATTAATTTCATTAAAAGTGGTATCATAGCATCAATTTGAGAAAGTTTTTATAACATTTTTTTTGTATTTGGTGTTATAGTTATCTTGAGGGTTGAAGGATGGAAAAAACATAACTTGTGATCTAGGAAGAATTTAATTTTTTCATCACCTTAGTATTTCTTAAAGACTTTTTTAGAAAAATAAGTCTAGAATTTTTTTCACGCCCCTATGAAAATTATCAATCATTTGATTCATTTCAATAAAACAATCATAATGGAATAATCTACCAGTGGAATTTTTGGGGGCATAAAATCCTTCATCCTAAGGTTTTTACATGGCTAGTCCTAATACTCATAGCCTCAAGAAAGGGAAATGCACTCCAAAACTCCTTAAAAGGATGACATGGAGTTTATAATTTCAAATACTTTGGTTTATGAATAAATTTACCAATTTCAACCAAATATGGAGATTATGGTGAATATATATTATATCAATGTGTTAAAAAGGGACATCACTATGGTAAAGTGGGGCATCTATGTCATGAAGAATTAGTTGGAAACTATTAGTTGGAATTTGACCACTTTTATTGCTAAGATTCCATAAAATAATCCTCCACCACTCAATTTGGGTTATCCCAATTAGAAAAATCATAACTATAATACTTGTTAGAAGCACATGATGTCAAAAGTGGAAGTGCACAAGTTTTATGGTGAATATCCACTCACTTGTATCAATCAAATAAAAAAATTATTTGATATATATCAAACCCCATGTTATAAAAAGGTATTCATGACACATTTATATCTATAAATTTAGTATTTCATTTGGTATATGTCGTTTTAAACTTAAAATAAAGTTAATGAACTTCTTATTACCTAGTCAAAATTTATTTAGGAACTATAGATGCACTATCACAACAACATATCAAAAAATACTTCAGTTAGCTAGTAAATTTATGAAAAATAAGTAGTGTTAAGGATTATATTTATTAATTTCATAATCTATCCTTACACATAGATGACATAAATGAGGAAACCATAACTCACATGTTTTAGGATTGACTAAAGGATAACATCAAACTTGAGGTTTGCATGTTTAATCTAGCTTCATTATCTAAATCCATACCATTAGTGTGCAATGAAAAATAAAATGATCTAATCAAATGAAGGGATTTTTATAATGTTTTAAAATTTAATTCCAAAACATAATCATTCCCCAACCTTACAATATTAACCCCTTAACAAATTTAAGAGAAGTGTGAAATATGGTTTTGTTTCAGTTATGACATAAAGTGTAACAAAGGACATAATTATGTTTAAAGTATGTTTTTATATAAATGATTGAGATGATGATGCCTTAGGTGAGGGTATGGAAGATCCATACAAGGAATCTAAATAGTCCCACCCTATTGTCCCATATCATTCACTTTTAGGAATTATTACTCCTCAAACTCTTAAACTAGTAGATTTCCTCAATAAATATAAGGTGTCAATGTTGATTGACTTAAGAAGTAGACAACTTTATCAACTATAAGTTGGATACTCATTTGAATAGTTTCATTTACCTAGATCTCAAATTTTAGGTCATCATTTTATATTAGGGAGTAGTTAACTATTTTATAAAATTTCATAGTATTAATGTTTCTATGGGATACCACATGCTAGATTATCTTATGTTTTCTATTCCTATGGGTGTGGCTGACATTATTTAAGGAATATAATAGATCATAACTTTTAGTACAATTAAGATGAATTTATAATAACTATTCATGTGATTTCATTATAAAGGTAAGACATTTAAACTATGTGGATTAAAGGAAAAATATCAATAATTAGTTAGTTTGCATCAAATGATGAAGATTTTAAAATTTTTCTAAAGGATCTTTATCATGATTATCATTTATTGATGCCAACCCAACTATTTTGGAGCCATGCCAAAAGGATTAATACTAAGAAGAGAATGTGATAATTCCATAATATTACTTATAGGTAGTACACCACCAAACATTATATCATATAGGTATCCATATTCCCAAAAGAGTGAAATTGAAAATATGTTACATGAGATGCTAGAGCTAGGTATTATAAGAAATAGCCAAAGTGAATATGTTTCCCTAGTGGTTATGGTGTGGAATAAGGATAACACTTGGAGAATGTGAATAGACTATATATAAATCAACAAACATACCATCAAAGATAAGTTCCCTATTTTGGTAATTTATTTTTTATAGATGAATTACATGGTGTTGTTTATTTTACCAAACTAGATCTTCATTCTAGGTATCATCAAATTTGGATCAAAGATCAAGATGTCCCTAAAATAGATTTATAAATCATGAAGGTCATTATGAGTTTATGGTCATGAATTTTGGGCTCACAAATTCACCATCCACATTTAAATGTTTAATGAATAGTTTTTTTAGAAAGTTTGTGTTGGTGATTTTTTATCACATCTTAATATAAAAAATCACTTTGGAAGAACATTTAGAGCATGTGAAATAGACTATTAGCTATGGAATAGCACCAGATTTATGTCAAACCTTCCTAATGTGATTTTAGAGTCCAAAAGGTGAATTAATTATATCATATGATTTCACATAATGGAGTCAAAGTCAACCCTAAAAATATCAAAGCTATGATAGAGTGGCAAGTGCCAAAAACTCTCAATAACCTTCATGGTTTTTAGGGAATAATAGGTTACATTCATCAATTTATAAAATAATATGGAAGCATATCATATCCACTCATAGACTTGTTGAAGGAAGAATTCTTCCATTTGAATGAAATATCTACCAAGACATTTGATAAGATAAAGAGGATATGTGCACCACTTCATTTTTAATTACCCCTAATTTTTCCAAATTTTTTTTTGTTAAATATGTTGTATTAGGATATGGTATGGGGAGTAATCATGCAATAAGGAATACCCATTTTTTTATAGTTGTCAAATCAAGTTTAAAATTGGTATGAATCCAATATATGATAAAAATATGATGGGCATTCTTCATTCAATCAATAAAATGATACCATATCTGATGGGTAGACACTTTAAATTAAAGATTGATCATGATAATCTAAAATATTTTTTGGAATAATTATTATCATCAAAATAAAAATAAAAATGGGTGAATATATGTTGGGATATCACTTTTAAATAATATATAATAAATGAAAATATAATTTGGTAGTATATCCAGTATCTAAGAGGGATGAATTAATTGAGGCATTGTTATGTGCAATGACCACTTGGTAAGCATATTGGTTAGAATAGAATAGACATGAAAGGGAGAATGAAATGGATACATAGGTTTGAAATATGAATATTTATCATGGTTATACTATTTTTGAAAATTTTGAGTGGAAAGGGAACACATTATATTATATATATATATATATATATATATATATATATATATATATATATATATATATATATATATATATATATATATATCCCTTGATTCCTTCCCAAAATAAATCCTTCTTGAATCTATTATAGGTTTTAAATATATCCATGTAATAAATTTATCCTAAAACACAAGATTATTTAGGAAATTCATTCATCTTAAATATGGGGCACTATGGGTTTTTGAAAACCTATAATAGATTCAAGAAGGTTTTTATTTTGGGAAGGAATCAAGGGGGATGTATAATTTTTTTTGACAAAATGAATGGTGTGTCAACATAATAAAGGTGAACCAATTAAGACATGGATTTCATGATAGGATTTTTGAGGCTTGAAGGTAAAAATATAATCATGGTGATTTTGGATAAGCTCATAAAATATGCCCATTTTTTCCTTATCATAACCCCTTTTATCCAATATAGAAGATGATTTTTTTATCAATATAATTCAAAATATACTTGGTACTCCCAAGTTCATTATAAGTGATCGTGATCCCATCCTTACTAGTAATTTTAGACTAATTTATTTGCATGTTTGGGTACTCATTTGGATCATATCTCATCATATCATATTAAATTTGATGGGTAAAAATAGCTGGTTAACAAAAATATAAAAGTTTATATAAGTTTGTTTGCATCCATTAAATAGGAATGATGGGTTTATTTGTTACCACTAGAAAAATGGTGGTATAACACTTCTTTCCATACCTCTTTAAAAATGTCTCCATTTGTGAAAATTTATGGTTATCATCCCAAATCCATCACTTCTTCCTTTAATTTGTAGGTAAATGTTAGAGTTGTTTAATAACACATTAAACATCAATAGTAATAACTAGTTTGAGAGAGAATTTAGAAATGTCATAGACTCAAATGAAGTAGCAAGTAGATCAACACCATAGTAAGATTAATTTTGACATAGGTGATTGGGTATTTGTGTGCTTGAATCAATATCATAAAATTTATATGAATTAACATAAAAAGGATAAAAAAATCTCCTGAGTATTATGGCCCTTATCATATCCTATAGAAAATTAGTAGTGTGCAATACAAGTTAGAGTTACCCCAGTCCACTTGTATAGATCTTATAGTTCATGTATCTTGCCTAAAGAAATAAATAGAATATATATTTTATACCTATATTTGGATACCAAAATTGGAAGAAGAAGGGAGAGTCATTATATAACCCAAGGAGATCCTTCACACATTCATTAAAATATACGACTAAGAGAGATTAAATAGCATTTGATTAAGTGGAATTTTTTTTGAATCATGAATATACAACATGGGAGGATGAATATTTCATAAAAAAACATATATATTTTATTAAATTTTTAGGTAAATGTTTTTGTATATGGGAGTAGCATGTTATACCCTTAACCTATATAGTGTCTAGGATATGTGTGGATGACTAGTGGCTTTCATGCCTTTCAGATTATATTTACATATTTATATATGTTATTAGTAAGGTTGGAATATGGAATAACCATGAATAAGTAGATAATATATAAGAGGTATTTATTATTCTTTGATCATTGTAATTTGAGTTCTACTCTTATTGTATTTTTGTGTAGGTTTCCCCTTGAAGTGGCTCAGTCATATTTATCAAGTATTATTCTCTTTCATTAATTATTTTTTTGAATATTATTATTTTGATTTTAATTATATGATATATTATTTAATTTTTGTGAAACATCTATGTAATTTCAATACAAAAGTAGCAAACAATGATTTTGGAAAAAAAGTAGAAAGAAAATTACATTGAGGACAAAAAGATATAGAAGATATAGTAAAAAAAGAGAATATAATTATTATTAATAATGAAAAATGGTAAATGGTGGCTTATCAAATAGGGGGAGTGAAAAATGGTCAAATGGAACTCCACCTAAATAATATTGAATATAACTTTTATTTCTACACAAGCTTAAATAAGTTAAATAGGATGGTCAACTAAGTTGAGAAAAAATGGGTGGTTTACATGAAAATTAAATAGATAGTAAAAAACAAAGGATGAAATTT
The DNA here is from genome assembly GCA_037957365.1 of Torreya grandis. Taxonomy (NCBI): domain Eukaryota; kingdom Viridiplantae; phylum Streptophyta; class Pinopsida; order Cupressales; family Taxaceae; genus Torreya; species Torreya grandis. The sequence goes on from JARHVA010002488.1 coordinate 1,941,548, forward strand.
AAGGGATGACATCAAAATAATGATAAGTTAAATAACTAAAAAGTGTAATAGGAAAAAGTAACTAGAACAAACTAAACCCAACATGACAAATAAAGGTAGGTAAGAATAGAAAAAACATTAAGTTCAATAAAAAATAATTTTTTACCCTATTGATTCAATGGATAAACTTGAAAAGTTAAAAATTAATGATTTAACATCCAGGTAAACACACAAAACCCTCTATGATAATGATAGTACAAAACAATCACAAACAACAGTATAGAGAAAATGAACCCTTAAGAAAAGTAAAATAATTGATTTACCACAAGTGGTTAGAGCTAAGTAGATAAAAAGAAAAAAATATAATAATAATTATACAACATTAGAGTTTTAATATCCTCAAGAATAATTTTTTAGCATTATTACTCTAGTATTTCACTATCGAGACTCAAAAGTACATCATTCAAAGATAAAGGTATTGACCACCGTGTTACAAAGCCAAAATGTATATCAATTTTAGAGACAAAATATCAAACTCACAACATGAATACATGGTGGAATTGGGTGAGTGCATGGATTTTAAGGACAATTCCATGGGAATTTTCATGAAAATCCCAAAACACGGATGCATTATTGTAATAGCATGTAACTTTTATATTTTTTAGTCTTGGTAAACACAAATCCTAGAATGTGTATGCATTTAAATCATGTAATAGCATGTACATGTTATTAAAATTATTAAAGTATGAATTTTTTTTATCTATACATGTTTTTAAAACTAAACATATCAAAATCATGTATGAATTATTACACATACACATTCCTAAGAGATGCAAGTATGGATCCTTAGAATGAAAAAGGTGAGCAATTAAAATGTGTGTGGGGGGGTGGTTGGGTTATTAATTTAAATTTATTTTAGTTAATATATTAAATTAGGGTCACTTTTCATCTTCTATAGTTAGTCTCATAGTTACATGATTTGTGATATTGGAAGATAGTTTTCCAAAATCTAATCTAGTCAACACTTAGTCATTTTTTAGGATTTTAGTATTGAACCTTATAATATAAAAGTGGTATTTGAGTGATAAGAGTGAAACTTGAGACAAAATATCTATATATTATCCATATATCTATCCTAGATCCTATTATCACACTTTTCTAGCCTGTGTAAACCACAAGTGTCCCTAGTTAGCTAAAACATAGTCTTAGACTTTCATTTCTAGATCCTAGCCCTTCATGACCAATAGCCTACCAATTGGACATTAGTGATACATTAATGACAATAGATAAATTTAGAACTAGTGTACCTAAAATGACACTAATGTCCTTTACCGTAACTTTCTTGAATGGATATATTTTTAAAAGTAAAATCCTCCTAAGGTCATCCTAAACATTTTTTATTATCCACATAAACTATCTAATACTATAAATACATGAATTTTTGACCTCTAGATGGAAATTAGATGAAAAATACCTATTCAATCATAAAATAAGTTAATAAAAATCAAGGCTATTAATCCCAATTCTACCCTACTTCTACATACTACCATCTACAATTTCCTTAAGACTAAATGATCTGAAGGATATTTTTAGATGTTTCTTGGTTTTCCTTAAACTTGTTCCATTGTGTAGATTTCATCAAGATATTTTTGGAAACTATTGGAATGCAAAAAATGGGCATCATATGCCCCAATTATCATTAGTCAATATATGGTCAAAACTAATCAAACTAAAAAAATTGATAGTCTTGGAATGTTTTTGAACTAATTTCATGGCGTATAACTCATCACAATATTTCCAAGAATAGACAAATTCCAAGTTTGTACATGAAAGTTATGCCTAGTCAAAGTTATGGTCAAACTTGGTAAAAGTGATGATGCAGTAACATAAACCACTTAAATGTTGACACATGGACAAATTATCATGGGACATGTGGATAAATTTTTACAGAACACATGGCATAGACTATTCAAAATGTTGAGAATTTAAATAAATAAATTATTATTTCCCTCCATCCCACATATGAGCCTTATTTAAAGGCATAGATAATGGTGAATCCCATATATGTGGGATAAATGGGGGTATAATGTTAAATATATTGTAAATGGATTACTATCCAAACCTCAAAAATTGGACCCTCCACAAGTATATAAAGGGGGTGGAGTTTCATTTAAGGAAGGAGAACTTGATTGGAATTTCAGGAATTCACACTCAAGCCACTCAAGCTTATTTTATACAAAGGCATTGGAGCTTAATTCAAATTTTCAAGCCTTAAGAAAGATTGTGAAGTCATTACATGTGTATTAAAAAACATTTGGATTATTTTTACTATTATTATTGCTTTTTAAAGGCTTATAAAGCCTAATTCTAGTGTTTATTACTTAAATCTTGGGAAAAGAGCAGAAGGGTTTTTTTGGACCACTAGAATAACATTGTACGAGACTAAAAAAGCTCTAATTCTCTATTATTCATAGGGTGTTATTAATCTAAGTATTGTAATAATAACTCTATTGGAGGAGTTAGCACTACTTAGAGGCCACATAGAAGGATCATTTTATGGAGCTAACGACTTATGCCTATTATGAATCAGCTCTATATAAAGGATCTTAGAGGTCATTTAGTAGAGGAGAAGTCAACAAGAAGGTGTGAAGCAGGAAGGCCATTTTAGAACATTGTGCAAGCCTTTCAAGACTAGTCTAGGTCTCTGCAACACCAATTGGAATTTAAGTTCGTGATGGATTCATTATAGTTTTGTAAGTTTTAAATTTATAATTACAAATGGATTTTTATAATGAAACAGTTCATCATTTAAAAAAACCCAAAGATGTAGGCATCTATCAAAATCTATTATCAACTTATATGAAGTGTTCATTATTATTTGTATTGTATTAATTTTAGTTGATTAAGTTTCTAGATTTGAACTTTGGAACTAAAACTAATCCACCTATAAGGATCCAATAAGTAAAAAAATTTAGAATAAGAAATCTACTTGTTTATAGATCATTTTGGTATCAGAGCAGTTCAAATGTAGGATTTAATTCTAATTACATAGCCTATTAATATTAGTTTCAATTAATTTTAGACATTTTAGACTTGTTTAATCTTATAGTATAGTGTGAATTTGTTGGAGATATAGGTTGTTTATAGGACTAGGAAACCATGTGAAAATCCTTAAAGCATGAAAGGCTTAAAGAGCTCAAAGCATTCAATCAACAAATCCAGGATGAGAATACTTTCCTGAGATCTAGGTTTCACTCCTTAGAAGAGGAGGTCAAATGCTTGAAATTTCATTTAAAAACCAAGGATGAGATATTGGCACATTTTAAGAGTTGTGAATAAAAGAATGAGTTACCTTCCATCATAGATGTAGAGACCATGATGGATGATTTCACTATAAGTTCACCATGTAACACTTCATCCTAGTTAGATTCCAATGAAGTTTTTGATGATTTTGAGAAACATACTAGAGGTATTGGCTCAAATCTATTGTTTAAAATGGGTTTTTATGCAATAGGTCTTGGCAAGAATAGCTAAGGTATTACTAACCCAGTACAATTCATGGATCATCCTCGTGTTGTAGGTCTGGGTTATGCTAGTGAGTGAATGGAAATTAGAGAGAGTTCTAAATCTATTGAAAGAAGACAAGCTTTAACATCTAAGTGCCTACACTACTAGTAAATTAGAATTCCTTTATGCAGAGGAAGAAGTCATCATAGTAGGATGATGAAAGGTGTAAATGAAAAACTAGAAGAGGTAATGAAATTCCCCCTCCTCATTCTTACACTCAGCATAACACTATATGGAATTGTGTAAATTTCAAAACTTCTAATATTTTTTTAAGTATAAAAAATATGGCTATGATATACAAAAAATATGCCATGATTTTCCTTGTAATTTTTGTGGGGTAAATAACCATTATTTTACTACTTATTGAAAGAGAAGGTCATTACTGAAGAAGTTGATGCCTTTTGTTAAAAATAAGGTAGGTGTTAAAGACCAATCTTATCATTCAAAGGCAAGAAAAAGAAAATGTGATTCCTCATCCAAGAAGGAGGCCAAGAGGAACTTTTGTGCTCATTGTCATGTGAATGGGCATTGGTTTGAGTAGTGTTAGAGACTTTATCCATCTCAAAACAATAATAAGATGGAATACAAACTTGTTGCAAAGGTAAATGAAGTTTTTAATCCACCACTAGTTGATGAGTCAACCCAAGTGTTTACTAAAGAAATAAAACCACCTAAATGGGATAATTTGATAAAATGGGTTGGTTAAAATTTCCTTAGTTTTATGTTTGAATAGATGGAATTTTAGAATAGCATGCAAATTTTTCAAAGCATATTTGGGATTTTTGATGATTGATGAAAGGAAAATTAGCCAATGTTTTAACTTTGAATATTTTTGGAGTAACTAGATGAGAATAATCTCGAAATAGGTTTATCATGCTTGGTTTTCCTCACATTTTAATTAACTATATTATGAAGTTCATAGTAGTATATGTAGGTTATTTGTGATATGTTTAGTGTACCTACTTGAAACTTGTAATTGAAGTAATTGTTTTTATGAAATTACATCTGATGATAGAATGTGTATGATGTAGTTCAAGACCCATATATGGGTAGAATTTTCTCTATAGTTGTATGAGGTGATATTTTTTAGTTACAAGTAGTTCACCATTCTGGGAATACAACCAATGACACAAATAAATTTTTCTATCCCCATGCTATACAAGATAGCTTACTCACTGGTAGATCATTGAATCAGTCAAACACTTGTCTCTTTGATATTGAGATGTTTTTTTCAAATTGATTATTTTTTGTGATGTTATGCTTACAATGAATTGATGATTTTCCATAAGAAAGGAATGGCATAGCCTATCCATATTAGAATATTAGTTTTAGAGGACACAAAGTCCACTATAAATATCTCGATGATGTATTACAAAGAACCAAATCTAGTACTAATAAAATGAATATTTCACCTTTTTTTGAAACAAAAGCCTTTTCAGTGGGGAGGAGTGATCTAGAGGATATTTTTAGATGTTCCCTAGTTTTTGTAAACATGGTCCATTATGTATAGCTCATCAAGAGATTTTTGAAAACTGTAGGAATGTGAAAAATGGACATCATATGCTCCAGTTATAATTTGTCAAAGTTTTGTCAATAAGTGGTAAAAGTTGCTGAAAATAGAAAATTTGATGGTCTTAAAATGTTTCTAAACTAGATTTATGGCATATAACTCATCACAAGATTTTTGATACATTTTGAATAGATTGATTCTGAGTTTGTATGTCAAAGTTATGGCCAGTCAAACTTGGTAAAAGTGATGACATGGTAACTTGGACTAATTATATGTTGGCATATGGATAAATTTTCAAAGGACATATGGCATAGACTAGTTACAATATGGAGAATTTAAATAAATTATTATTTCCCTTTATCCCATATATGAGCCTTATTTAAAGGTATAATGGTGAATCCCATATATATGGGATAAGTGGGGATAATGTTAAATCCCATAAATATTTTAATGAGATTATTATCCAAACCTTAAAAAGTGGACCCTCCACAAGTATATAAAGGGGGTAGAGGTTCATTTGAGGAAGGATAACTTGATTGGAATTCTATGAATTCACACTCAAGCCACTCAAGCCTAATTCATGCAAAGGCATTCAAGATTTATTTAAATTTGTAATCCTTAAGTGAGATTTTGAAGGTATTCCAAGTGTATTAAAAGACATTTGGAGTTTTCTTCTTCTTATTATTATTATTATTATTATTATTATTGCTTTGTAAAGGCTTATAAAGTCTAATTCTAGTGTTTATTACTCAAATCTTAGGAAAAAAGCAGAAAGGTTTTTTAGCACTAGAGGAACATTGTACATGACTATGAAATATTTGATTATCTATTATTCATAGGGTATTATTAATCTGAGTATTGTAATAATAGATCTATTGGAGAAGTTAGCACTACTTGGATGCTACAAAGAAGGATCATTTTATGGAGTGGGTGACTGATGCTTATTCTAACTTAGCTTTGTGTAGAGGATCTTGGAGGCTGTATAATAGAGAAGTCAAAAAGAAGGTGTGAAGTAGGGAGGCCATGATAGAAAATTATGCAAGCCTTCTAAGACTAGTCTAGGACTCTATAGGAATACATTACACTTGAGTTTAAGATGGATTCATTATAGTTTTATAAGTTTTAAATTTATACTTACAAATGGATTTTTTTATAATGAATCAGTTCTCATTTAGAGAACCCAGAGATGTAGGCATCTACCAAACTCTATTATCAACTTATGTATATTGGTCATTATTACTTACATTACATTATTTTTAGTTTATTATATTTATGGAGTTGAATTTTTTCACTAAAACTAATCTACATATAAACATCTAATAAGTAAAATTTTTACAGTAGGAAATCTACCTATTTATGGATCACCAAATTTTCTAGATTTCTAATCTCAAGCACACTCAAGGCATTCAAGACCACAATCATTATATCATCACTTATACTTAAACCAACACTAGGTGGGGAGAAATACATCAGGCTTGATCCATCCTTAGAGTATCGGTATGTCATAACTTCTCTTCATAGTGGGGTGTTGAGGATGTCCAACCTATCTTACTAATGAACACACTTTTAGACCATGCCTTACTTGCAAGGAAGATTAGGGTTTGCATCATATATAATCTATTATAGGCATAATATAAATTTTTTGACTTCATGCACATAATAATAGAACCTATAAACATAGGCATAGGTACAACCAAAATTTGGGGAAGTCTTACATAGAGGACACTAGAGCCACATGGTGCTAATGTCTAATTGTGGCACTACTATCCAAAAGAGGATATGACATAGGGATCTATTTTATGACACTCAAACATGTATTTTTCTTAATTTCCATCACTTAGATATTTTGTATCAAGTGTTTTCTAGATAAGTCTCTATTTTCATATATTTATTACTATTTTTAGAAAGTTAAAGCAAGTTAAAATATATAACAAATCAGTGGTTAATTTAGCATATTATTTCACTAGTTTAGACTAATTATCCCTTTAATAAAACATAATATTAACATTAGTTAAACCCTAAAATATTAAAACATTTTGTGAACTTGACTTACTTTGAATATTGTATAAAACCCTAGTTTTACCTTATCCAATTTTTTGTGCACTAAATTAGGGTTACAAACTTATGTTTGTCTATTTTTTGGCATAACCTAGCTCATTAAATCAATCAAACATTAGGGTTTCATTTATTTAAATATAATTTATTTTTTTGAAAAATAACCTTAATTTAAAAAAACTAATCATAGATGCTCTTAGGGTTTGTATCATTTTTTGATTATGCTCATATTTTTGTTAAAAAATATTAAAATTTACTTCCATATTTATTTTTTGTAATCTTTCTTAGATTAATATTCTTCAAAGGTTCAAAATATACAAAAACTTGTTTTCCTACTTTCCAAACTATAATGGTAGAATTTAACAATAAATTTGGTGAGGTTAATAAGAAATAATTACAAGATTTTGTGTCCAAACATGTGGATATACAAGATGAATTCATAACTATTATTTGGGAAGAAATCCAAAAAATAAAAAATGGTTAATCTTTAGCTCCCCTAGCTAATAAAGTTTTTACAACTATAGTGGGGCCAACTTAGCTATCACAATATAAGATTGTAATTAAACAACCTTTAGTGATAGCTATACCTCTTATGGATTGTTCCTCCACTCCATATGTATAATCCATTATACACTTGATTCATACTATGTAGGCTAAGGTGTTATATATTAAGAAGGAAGATATTAGGCCATCACATGCCTTAGATTCTAGTATTCTTTTACATATACCTTTTACACATCACATAGTGGAAACTCCTTTGCCCCTTATTTTTGTGGCACCTAAGCTTATATTAAATGATGGAAAGGGTGACCCAAAGTATCATTTTAGATCTTTTAACATATCATATTTAGACTGTATGTCTAATGATTGGATTCTCATGAAGTTGTTTCCATACAGTTTAAAATATTAATCCCTATAGTGGTTTTAGGATTTACTAAATAAATCAACAACATTCAATATTTTTTGCCACGTGTTTTTATCATGCTTCTCCATCAATATGAGTGACAAGATATCATATGCCCATGTGTCATAGTTGAAAAAAAAGTAAAATGAACCTATCACAGACCATGTCTTATGATATAAGACTATATCAACCAAATTGACTAGCCCCATGATAGACAGAGAGCTTTAGGACATATTTAAAAAAATTATTTTACCAGTATTACATGAAGTTATCTTTTTCAAGAAGTTTCCTACATTCACATATTTGTGCCACATAGTAAAATAAAGAGAGGTCAAGCTTCTATCAATGGGAAAACTAAATCATAAAAATGGATTAGAATCAATTTTTAAGAGTTAAAATAGGCCTCCATATAAGGTAAGGGTCACTGGGAATAAGAATGATCAAAATTCCATAGTCAACATAGCTTCTAAGCCATCTCCTAGATTGGTTTTATCCCCTCCTTAACTTTGAATCTTCACCAACCTTGCAGTTTCACTAATAAGGGTTTATAGTAGATCTTAGAATGCAATTTCATATCTCTCCCTCCCATCAAATAGGTTTTTATGACATAGCCTCTTCAAAATAACTATGATTTTAATGCATTCCACAAGTATCATAGGGTACTAGGCCATACCGAAAATTAATATATAAGCCTAAATCATAAGATACAAGACTTGATTGAGGCTAATATTATTGATGTGGGAACACCCATAGAGACACTAAAATTACATCAAATAGAAGTTAAGTCACTAAATATATTCTCAGATCCATTTTCAAAGCACATAATGAATAAGGTAGGGAGTACATTAGGTGTTCACTACAAATATTAGGCACATCCACCACCAGCTTCATATCATAGTATTATAGAGGAGGCACACCCATTACACAACATTATTAGGATGTACCTTAATATAGTTACACCTAGACCACTCATCACATTCTCAAATTAGAAGATTGTTGATGATATAAATTTACATGCACTCTTTATATGAACATACATAGATCATCATCCTATCATGAGTTTTATGGTTGATAATGTTCAAGCATTAGGATGTGCACTATGACACTTTTTAAAAATTTGGGGTACTCAAATAATGATAAATTCCCCATTAAAATATCCATTATTGACTTCAGTGGTCACTTTCAAAGGTCCATTGGGGAGATTATGCTTCCATTATAGGTTAGACTAGCACATTTATCTACTTGGTTCCTAGTAGTACCTAGTGTATACATGTTTGATATGTTATTGGGTAGGTCATGGATATAAAATATCTGATCCATCCCATCTATAGTGCAAAAATTCCTAAAATACATACACATAAATTAGGTGGTCAAAGTTGAGGGTTTCCCATATGAGTATCCTCTACCCATCCCATAGGCAATTATAACATATTCACCAATTACATTTCCAACACTATTACCATATATAACATAGTTATCAATTATAGATAAGATTACAATTCCTATGCAAAAACATAGATTTCATTAGATCCACTAGTGTAGGTGAGGTCTACTCCTATGGTATCGACATGTACATGTACTCTCTTATAGAGACCATTATTAGATAAACCCTTGTGTTAGATATATGTAATAGATTATAGAGAATATTCCTCCACTAAATTTATTCCAAGATAAATATTATTGGGTTATTGGAGTTATTATCATAGGGCACCTATGTCACCTATAGCTTCTTCTACCAGATGGGTTCATAAGACCCCTATAGTTCATAAGATACCACAATTAGTGCCACATATTCCTAACACCACTCCATAAGTAAATATAGATATAAATAAATTAGTAAAATAGATTATAGGACCTCCATTTCCTTTTCACATAACACACATGAGCATAGTTCTTTTATTTGACACATGCCATAGTGATAGTGAATCTCCCAGGAGACTCATTGGTTAGTATGGTTTCTACTTCCTTATACATAACTTATTTCTATAAAATACAAAAAATAATATAATATTTTAAAAGCACACAAAAATTCAAATAATTACTCATAAAACACAAAATTTATAGATTATATGAATTTTTATGTTTACATTTATTATATTTTCTAGACACTACATATTCTAGCTATCTTAATATAGTCAATTTTATCATACTACATGTTTCACTTATTCTTGTCAAGTGCTTGTAGATTACATATTAGACTTAGGTCCATCATACTGATCCAAAAATTAAAATGATATACCCATTGGGGGCATGTACACTAATTTATGGTTATTCACTTGACACATTTGTCCACTTGGGGGCATCCTATACATAGTTTATATTACCAAGTTATATATTTATATACTTTACATTCTAGTTTTAGCATTGGTATATCTTGGTATCAATCATTGCTACTCTTACTAAGATTTTTTTCTCAATAATTACTACTTCAAACTCAAAATATGTACATCCTCACTATTACATAGATTTTTATTACATATTCATGCATACTTTCATTTCTAGATTTCTTAGTTTATACTTGATTGTATTTTATATGCTTCTTCAATTTGAGGGCATTTGAATATCCCAATGCTTTTTGGCTCTACACCACTTCTATTCATGTATGCCTTGGACATGTGCCCATGTCCCTTGTGTGTGATTTTTTGATGGTGTATTTAGATATTTGAACATGTCCCTCTATGTGGCTCTAAGCCAAATTTCTTGTTGCTTGTGTATGTGGACATTTGAACATGTCCTTATATGTCTTATTTTATCATATTTAGTGGCATTTGCCCATATCCCTTGTATTTTGTCCCCTTGGATTATTTTTCATTCCTCATGTGTTTTATATGTATGTTTTTTTATATGTATCATGGCCATGACATTTGTCTTTACTTATTACACACACCATTTTTTTATGCCATGAGGGACCTCATGCACCTCCCTTCCTACTTGGGTGCTTTGATGGACATCATTCCCCATCTCCCTAGTAACTACTCAAAACTTTTTTTATACACATTAATTACATCTATCTTATCACCCTTGTGAAATTATAGATAAAACATAAATCTTACATTACATACTTATGCTCATATTCTCTTACATTTCAATGTTATGTTTGCACATTATATTGGATTATCATGAAATTATCATATATGCTTTGGCTAACACATATTTTATATAGTTATTTATTTTTAGGATAGTTATTGAATAGGTTAAATATCTACCCTCAAAAGAGGGGGAATTCACAGGGGTTTTTATAGAGATCAAACTCCTACATTGCATTCACAAAACATTTTTTAGCACACAAGCACAAATTCAAAAAATTAGACACATGTAAATATAGGGAAAAAATAGGAAATCAAAAATTAGTATAGTAACTCAAATTTTCTACTAGATAGACATTAACACCCAAATAAAGTCACTAGCACCACATGGCACTAATATTCAAGATGTGGAACTAATATCCAGTAGCCCCAATTTTAGGGAAGTTTAGATTGGCTAGAATAGAACACTAGGTACAATACATATTTTTATAGATTTAGTTATAGGTTTGACAATTATGCCCATGTTTACTTAGATTCACATAATTAGCTTAGATTCATATCAATTTCTAATATTTGGGTCATCATGCATAACATGATCATTTTTATATTTAGTTTAGATACTTATATATAATTATTAAAAATTAGTCTAGGATTAGTATACTCATATATCATATTAGGGGCATGTGCATGACACATTATTTCCATATGCTCAGTTACACATAGGTTAATCTTAGGAATAACAAACTCTATGTCATTCTCTATGTTGTATACACTTTAAATCATATTTTATGTTGTCACTAGTTTCATGACTTACTCCATCTATAGTGGTTGTCATTCTTGAGTAGCCTAGAGTTGGTTAATGTACCTTAGTGGTTGTGAAGCTGACATACATAGTTAGATATACTTAGTTATATATTTATATCACTTTGTATATTTTAGTTTCATATGTATATAATATGCATGGGTGGGAAATGATGGATTCATAGCCTACTTGAGTTATTGATCCACTAACATAAGAGGGTTAGATACACTTTAAGTCTAACAAGATATTCAAAGGTCATGATCCACCAAGTAGGGGTGGGTAATGATGGAGTCAAAATTAGATTCAATTATTGAGCCACTAATATATAAGGATTGAGAAAGCTATCAACTCAGTCTAAGATATTCTATAATTTTATCACTACATACACACATAGAGGTTATCACCAGGTTCATGCATTGGTTTGCATACCCAATGAGGTGTATTCATTCCTTTTCTCTTTCCCATCTCTTTACATAGTTTTACTTAGTTAATTTATTTAACATATTCTTTTGCTTTTGATATTTCTTAAGTAAGGAATAATTTAATCACATTTCATTATAGGTCATGCTTTGTATCATGCTTCACATATGTAGACCTAGCTTCACATACTCAAACTTATCTTTATGGGCTTCACTTCCTAGGTAAGTCTAGGTATGCTTCTTTTTCCTTTATACTAGTCATTTCTCTTTGTAGCATTTCTATCAAAAGGGGGGGATGTAATCACCTAGAAGTGGTATTTAAGTGCCAAGAGTGATAATTGAGACAACCTATCCATAAATTAACCCTAGACATTCTTAGATCTTATTATCACACTTTTGTATCCTTTATGTGGACCATAGGCATCCTTAGTTAGCTATAACACAATATTAGGCCTTCATTTCTAGATCCTATCCCTTCATTCCCATTAGCCTACCAGATGGAAAATAGTACCACATTAAGGACAATAGATCTACCTGGCACTAATGTCCCCAAAATGGTACTAATGTTTGTTACCCTAACTTTTTAGAATGAATATAATTTTAAAATTAAAACCCTTCTATGGTCATAATAATCATCTTTTATTATATTTACAAGCTACATAACACTATAAATGCATGAATTTTAGACCTTTATCCACTAGATGAAAATTAGATGCAAAATACCTATTTAATCATGAAATAATTTGAGTAAAATAAAGTTTATTAATCCCTATTCTACCCTAATTTTTCATACTACCCTCTACAACTACATTAAGCCCATATTTTATATATTTTTATTATCAATCAAACTCAAGGAATTCAAGACAACTATCATTATATAATCACTTGCACTTGAAATATCCCTTGGGTGGTGATAACTACATCAAGTTCAATCCCTCCTCAAAGTATTGGTATGCAGGAAACTCTCTTCATAGTGGGGCATTGAGGATGTCTAGCCTATCCTACTAATAGACACACTTTTCATCTCATGCCTTACTTATAATGAGGATTAAGGTTTACATCATACATCATCTATTAAAAGAATAATAAAAAGTTTTATACTTTGTGCATAGGAGTATAACCTAGAAACATAGGTGTAGGTACACCCATAATTTAGGAGTAGTCCTATGTAGAGGATGCTAGTGCCATTTTTAGGACATGGGATCCACATGGCACTACTATCTATGTGTGGTGTTACTATCCAAGAGAGTATATTACATAGGGATTTGGTTGATGACACTCAAACCTATTTGTATCTTAGTTTTTAGCACTTATATATTTCATATTAGGTGTTTTCTAGATAAATTTATATTTTCACATATTTATTACTATTTTAGAAATTCAAAGCAAGTCAAAATATGTATAAAAAATCAATGGTTATTTATTACATATTATTTCATTGATTTATACTACTCAACCATTTAATCAAACATAGGATTTACATTAGCTAAACCCTAAAAGGTGAAAACAAACCTATGGATTTTAGACTACTTTTGCAATTGATGTCCATTTTTGGTAAACATATAGTCATTTTTACTATTTTTTATCCTCCTAGATTTATTTTAATCATTTCTAAGAGTTTTCAATTTGTCAAAAATAAAGTTTACAAAATAATTCCCATCTAACCACTCATTTATGTCAATTTTACTTATGATTAGGTCCATTATAGGCCAAAACTAACACAACACCATAATCATTTTCAACTAGGGTATATGGGGATAATTTGGGCCACATTTACACATGGTCACCCTAATTAAAATTGAATTCATGACAAAGTGGTGTGCATCAAGATACATATGTCACATCAGTGACCCATGAACACCCAACCACCCATTTATGCCAATTTTACTTGTTATTATATCTCTTATAGGCTAGAAGAGACAGAAAATACCATATCTAGATGTGTCTAAGGTAAATACAAATAATTTTAGGAACATTTTTTATGATCACCCCATTTCTCTATAATTTGGGGGAAAAAGTGTAATTATGGAAAATTAAGTTGCATTGTGACCCTTGCACATCAAACTAATAATTTATGTTAAATTTTATTTGTGATTATCTCCATTATATGCCAAGAGTGTCACAACAACACAATATCCAGTTACCACAATGGAAATGCTAAAACTATCTAGAATATGTATGTGTGATCACCATAATTCACTTTGAATTCAAGCCAAAGTGGTGAGATTTGGGTGACATAGGTCATATTAATCATTCATAAACATCAAACCACCACTTTATATTTATTTCACTTGAAACTAGTCCCTAATGTACCAAAATCCATGTAAAAACACCTTATCCACTTATGACCATGCCAAATTAAGATGATATTTGGGGCACATATAAGTGTTATCACCCTAATTCATTTTGAAATCAATCTAATGTGGTATGATTGGGGAAACATGGGTCACATTGGTGACATTCACATATTCAACCACCCCTTTGTGTCCTTTTTACTCAAGAGTATGGGTATTATAGGACAAAATAAATATAACAACACTATATCCATTTAAAACTAAAAAAAATCATGCACAAACACATTTAGGAATTCTCCCTAGTTTCACAGGCACATTCATCCATTTTGAAATGAGATAGTGTACCAATAACACTATCTCTATAACTTTAATAAATATCATGTTGATTATTACTAAGGACATTGATAATACGGTTTGTGCACCATTCATAGAGCTAGACTATTGTATCTTAACCCCCCTTAATTCAATTTAAATTTAAGTATAAATCAATCAAGTTCCTCCCTTCTTTATATAGAGGCATGGAGAAGCTCAGGTGTGGTTTGTGCACTCCAAATTGAATGAATAGTTTATACATCACTCCCTTGTTATTACCAATAATTAGTGGTGTTATTATAAGTAATCATTGGTTATCTTCCACAACATAATACAATGATTGACATAATATATTAAATATATGTAATATAATAAAATACAACCTATCAAATCTTTAACTCCTTAATATGGGTATGGGTTCCCATCAATCACTTATAGATCACACAATCACCATTTTATATCTATTTTCATCCCTTAATTTTGGGTATCAATTAAGTTTTTTATCCTCCCTTAATTAATCAATATATTATTTATTTCCCATATAAATATGAGGGAAACATTCTGCATCACTCAATATCATATGTGGCCCTCAATAGAAAGATATATAAGTTCAATAATTACTTCAGTTCCCCTCTTCTATTATGGGACCTATCTCTCAGACTCAACTATATATGGTTGGTATATATATAGGATTGTTGTAGATATATAGAGAGGATAGTCACCATTAAATAGTGTGTCTATTGTATTATGTATTCTCTATCCATATCATAAATACACATAATAGCATAAGGGAAATTTTTGGTGCATCAAGCACTAACGATATATGTTATATAGTTGATATCAATAAATCTATAGGGCTAGGGGAACCATTAGATAAATGTTTTAAATTTGTCACATAATTTGGAAACTAATCTTGGGCCCCTATTTAAATATGGGCACTTGAAAACCCATATTTATAAATGGGGAGTACAATGGGAATCTATCTATAGATGGAGTCTCAATTAATTTATTATAATAATCAAGGGCCCCTATCTATATATGGTCAATCACTTATCCATATCTATTTTTGAAGAGGGAAATGGGTGCATAGAGTTTTAATTTATAGTATTTAGGCCATAGGCCTATCAAGTTGACCAATTACTCCACCTCGATTTGTCACATATTTTTATGGTCATAGGGAATCAATTCCATATCCATATCCCATATCTATATAGGGTGAATTTCTACCAAGTGAATGAATCAATATGAACCATATTACATACATAATATGATCAAATAATTTGATTGTAAAAAATTAGAATGAATGATATGGAGACACCATATTTCATCAATGAATAAAGGCATGATCATGTAACCATCCCCCACTATATAGATATATAATTTCATTAGCATTGTCACATTAGATAGTTTAATTCGCACAATAAATATTATAAATCCCACATCAAATATGGATTTAGATATATATTTAGAGTGAATAGAGACAATATCCAAATTCTATCAATACTACCATCTATATCTAATTCATTTTATACATAAAAAAATTCTAACAATTATTGATCAAGTCTATCAATGATCAATGCTACTATATTA
Organism: Torreya grandis; assembly: GCA_037957365.1. NCBI lineage: Eukaryota > Viridiplantae > Streptophyta > Pinopsida > Cupressales > Taxaceae > Torreya > Torreya grandis. The sequence continues at coordinate 1,958,006 of JARHVA010002488.1, forward strand.
TGTACATAATATGTATGGTATGAGAAAAGTAACCTAATATGCATAATGCCTAACATGGAATGAATGATCTCTTTGATGCACTATATATCCATATCATAGAATAAATTGATTTCATCTCTATATATAACATTATTTTGATATGATAGATAATGGAAATGGTTTGGGTAACATGATGTGATGGATAATTCTTGCATTATTGATACAATAGTTAGTTTTGATTGATTAATATCATTGAATGGGACTCATTACATATGGGTTAAATTGGTGTAATGGGAGCATTGGATATTTTGATGTCATTAACTATAATTATATAGCCTAGCCCTTATCCTATCTCAAGAAAATAACCATTGCTCATGACTCATAAACAACATCTCATATGTGTGTATCTCATATATACATATGACATGATATAGAATACATGTAACTTGATAGAGACATACTACCAATAGTGTATCACCATATATATATAAGGTGGTTAATGTCTCATGTAAATTTTAAGGCACACTTTGGAAATACCACATCTCCATAGTTTAGATAAGAATAAATATAGTATTGTTGTCTTAATTTTCATCTATGATACACATAATCTAAAGTAAAAAATACATAAAAGTCCTAACAAGAATTCTTAAGTCCTAGGTTCATATTGGCCTAATGAAATCCTATTTCATAATTAGACATGAAAATATTTTCAAGGGTAAAATTCATCAAAATAATCCTAAAGTCATTCATTAGTGCGATTATAACATTGTAAAGGTCCCTTCCATTACTTTTTAATGTAAAATAGATAAAGAATGGCCATAAAAATCATTCATGATGTCATAATAAGGTCAAAGGTTCTTAGGTCACTCATTAAAGTCATTTTAGAGGGGGTGATATGTTTTATAAGGTCTAATAAAGTTACTATAATATTTTAAGACTTTTCACAAATGCTCTAGTCTATACATGTTGATTAGGAGTGAAGTTGACTTAATGGTTTTCCATCCATGATTGATATTAGTGGACTTCTTCATCTCCTAACATGGAAGAGTGCATCAGACAATGATCAATTTTTTACCTATCTTAAATCTTGTATTTATATTATTCATCATTATTTTAAGATATTTCCATCATGTTTAAAGAAATCATGAGTTTAGAATGAATAAAGTTGAGATTTAAATCATGTTTTAGCTTTATAAAACCCTTAGGAACATCCATATGGTTTCAAGGTCTTATGAAGCATCATAACAAGGTTTATATCCTTTAAAAATAGGCTTAAGAATGTGATTTTAGGTTTTGGTGATACCTTCATTATTTTCAAGATTGTAGAATCCAAATATATTCATAATAGACGTAAAAATTGGTTATATAAAATTTTCATGATTGTATTGACGTTTCACATTGCCTTCATGCTCCAAATATACTTTATGCAAACCACTGATAAAGGATTAAGAGATTTTTTTACTTGTTGATGGATGTTACATGGTTTTTACTATATTTAAATCATAGAACATATCAAATGAAAAAGTTTGAATTCACTTATAAAGGATATAAAACATAAAAATGATGTCTACATGATTTGAAAGAACCATTAATGAGTGTTTAAGAGCCTTCAAGAGGCATAAACTAGTTTTGTAGCTTTGAAATCAAGATACAACTATATTTATAAAGTTTGTGTGCAAGACACAATCATTTTTTATCTTCATCCTATAGGTGCATGGATTTAAATAGGTCAAATATGGAGTTTAATTAGTTGTGAAGATTATATCAATAATGATCAAACTGATCATAGAGTGAATAATCATGTCATTTTGCTAATAAGATGGTAGATGTGTAAAAATTTGCTAAAATCTTAGCCTAAGAAAAATCAACTTGCAAGCATTTTAAGGATATAGAAGCTTAAAAATGGATATGCACATCTTCAACACCTTTACAAGGATATTAACAGGTCTATATACTGGTATGGAAAGTTTTCATGGTCTTCAAATCATTCAAAAGTATATCTAGGCCTATATATGTTATCAAAGTTTTTAATGTTATATAACTAAAGAATATATACCTACAACACCTCCATAAAATTCAATAGATTTTTCATTCATGCAACTAGAGTCTTGAGATTCATAAGGTTCCTATGTACCTATAGAGGTTAAGTATTAAAATTTGTAGACAATTTAAAAGGGTTACAAATAGATTGCAAGATCTAAATACTTAATTTTAGGCCTACAACAATGAGAAGCAATGTTTTTCACTTCAAATCTTCCTCTATCATAAATAAATGAGTTAAATAAGTTTACATGTCCTTAAGAGACCAAAAATAACCTAGTTAAAGGTTTTGGTAGTGTTTTCATTTGGTCCTAAATGGTTGCAGGGTGAAATTGGTATATTTTATTACTTTCATACTTTAAAATACCTTCATATAAACCATATATAAAGGTTTCATTGGGTTTTTATATTTTTTTATAAGTTACAAGTGATAAGATGGTTTTAAAATAAAACAATAGCTGAGTAAGCATCTACATGGAAGTTAAAGGTTGTAAGCATGTCCCAATATGTTCCTTATATTAAACATGGAGAGAGTTTATAAAGTGTAAAAGCTTCTCACAAGCCTATGATAAGGTTTAAAAACACTTATTTATGTTCATAATAATATGCAAGACAAGATAAAGAGACATTAGTTATAAAGTTCTACAGTCTTTCTCTTTGGAAGAAAGATTTCTCAGGTATGCTTATGGATATCTATAGGTACTTGTCTAGGTTTTATGCTTCTCATAGTTTAAATCCCTTCAAATTAACATGGTATAAATACATATAGGTCTACATGAGAAGTTTTGAACATGGTCTCAAGCACATTCAAGGTTAGAATAAAACTAAAAGGTGTTAAATAGTCTCCATGCCTAGCCAAGAGACCTAGAGGCAAAATTTCAAAGGTCTTTTTAAATCCAAATAATTTCATATACAAGCCTAAAATAATATTACAAAATTAATCTCAAGTGGTCAAAGGAAGGATTATGAAGTTATTGGTAGGTTATTTTTATAATTTGTAAGACATCATGAGGATTTCAAGGCTTCTCAAGATTAAATTACAAATAATTTATTACATGGTTTCCAAAATCTAAGACAAGATTCATCATAGCTTGAAACCAAGTTTCAAAATCTATTGATTTTGTATCATAAAATAAAAATTAGGGACAATGTTATGAGCTCATAATCATAGTGGAGATGTGAATTATTTATTAAAAGTTTTGTAAGGTGAGGTGTATGATATTGAAATAGACTTTGAAGAAGTTATAAGGGGAATTTAAGGAAGAATTGAATTAAAAACCACTATTATATATGAAGATTACATTGAATAAATATTGAAAGCCTATATGACCTCTTTTGTCATGTATAGATCTACAAATAAGGAACAATGTGTCTCAAGACTCATAATGTTCTTATGGACCTATAGTAATAAAGCATAGAGGTTACAAGTTGGTTATAAATACTTACCAATGAATTACATGGCTAAGAATATTCATGGAGGATTGCATGATTCTAAAACTAACTTGTAGGTATGTCTAATAAGCTTCATGAGTGATAAATAATGAATGAAAGTTTGGTGATGAAAATTTTCAAGCATAGCTTTAAAGGATTATGAATAGGTTATAGGCTTTAACAACTCACTTTTAGGTCTATTATAATGAAGAATAATGTTTTCAATATTCAAAAAGTCTTAAGCATACCTACAGGCCTATCATTGAAAATGGTTAGTTTCAAGCATGGTGACGATGTCAACATGCCTACTAGTTTAGGGTTTAGGGTTGTAACATGATGATATAGGTATGTAGACCTTCTATAAGTTTAAACACGCTTTAAATAACCCTCTAAGACCACATACATGATTGAAAAAATATAAAGTGGGTTTTATCAAAGACCAATAGCTTCATTAACCTTGAGGTAGATTTTAAGGGGTCTTTTGGGATCCAAGACCCTACAATCAAGATTTTTATAGGGTTTTCAAGTTAATACAATGTTGATACAAGGTTTTAAAATCATGATTTGGGAATAAATAGTCTTGTAATATATTTCATAGTCTCAAAAGAATTATGTAACTATTAAGAAATGTTGTAAAACCCTTTACTCAAGATGGTAAGTAGTAAAACAAGGGTTTATAGTTTTGATAGGTTTTTAGTCTAAGACTATTGGAGTGGAATAATCTCAACACATAAAATAAGGTCTACAACATGTTTACAATAACAAGTATAAATTCATATAAATAAAATAAAACATGATAAAATATATTTGAGTGTCTAAAACTATCTTTTGGGATGATAGATCATTCTAACCAACTTTTTTCAAGTCTACATAAAAAGCTTCATGAAGTTCCAAACATGGTTAAGACATGTTGTAGGCCTTTAATATGAGGTAATGAATAAATTTGTATGTATAAATTTTTTATCCTTATAATAATTATGATTAAAATAGTCATGGTATTTAATGTATGTAAAATTTAAGGATACTTAACTATAGGCCTATCTGATAGAGTTGAAGGCTTCAAAATTATAGGCCTAGTTGATAAGGTAGAATGAGTTTTAAAAGTTACAGAAAAGTTTTCAAAAGTGACCACGACAAAATTAAGAAGATGGAGTATATTACATACTCTCTTAAAGTGTAATCAAATGTTATAAATCCCCTCAATAAATCATGTATAATTTATTGGAGGCTTGAGTGACTATTTGTAAATTATGATCAAGATCAAGGTCTCAATGGTGATTGTTAAAGCCTAAGATTAAGGTCTTGAATGAAATCATACCATCATGGAATTTATAAAGTGTGAATAAAATTTATATAACATTCATTTGATTTATATATATGGATATATCAAGGTTTTTACAAGAGTTTCATTACCTATAAACTTAACTACATGCTTATATAAGGAAATACAAGGTTCCTGACATCTCATGTAAAGTTTCAATGTTATAAGTAGATATTCATCATCTAAGATATACAATTAAATTTTAAGGATTAATTAATTATAAATTAAAATGATTTAAATCATGTATAATACATCATATATAGGGTTATAGAGACTAAAACATAGGTTGTAGGTAATTTTACATAGTTTCATTTTCATGAGAAACACAAGCCTGTAGGTAGCTAAAATGATACCAAAGTTTTAGGTTTGAGATTAATAAGCATGAGATATCACAAAGAAAATCTTCCATAGTTATTATATCCTCAAATTCCCTCTAAAAAATATATTCATAAAGTTTTATTATCTTTCTAAGGGTCTTGTGAGGATTGTGAAGGGTTGATTAAAGGTTTACAAGGTACAAAAGGGAACTTTAAAAGCATGAAAATGTATGTCTCAACTCTTCCAAGAGATATCATGGGAAAATATGAAAATTTAATAGTATTTAAACCTATAATATATACCCTAACATGAAATTTAAGACAAATTTCAATCAATTTTTTCTTCTACAAAATGCCTAGCACTATCATGAGTGGAGTAAATGGACATGAAGAGTATGAAGGAATTATGTAGGTGTTTAAAACTAATCCTAGAGATGTGTAACTACCTAAATTGATTGATAATCATGGAAATTCAATAAAAATCTATATATAGATGTTTTAAATCCATTTTTGAGTCAAACACTCAATAAGTATGACATTCATAGCAAGTCATCTTGAGCTAGATCATATCTAGCATGGATGCATAAGGACATGTATGAGTTAGGGTAGTTAAGGTAAAATTTTAATATAATAATTAAATGAGAAAATAAATCATCCATAAACCTTATTAAAGACAAAAATATCAATAATGAGGTCCCTTCTCCACTACTATGCCAACTTTCATTGAAGATCTTCATGGGAAAGGCCTAATGCATTATAAAGATCTTAATGAATTCATTTTACCTTGTCTCTTATCTTTCATAGGATGGATTAATGGAATAATAATAATATTAATGAGGTATTCTTATGATCCCTTCCTCTTTATCATCTCCATTTATTATATATAGGACTAAAAAGGACTTGTTCATTATCCTTCCTCTTGGGTATGAAAAAACTATGTTATTTTTTAGACTTATAATACTAGTTTGATGTTTTGAATCTAATAAAAAATTATATTTGCCTCTCCTACATGATAAATTTTCTTGAATTATCATGTAAATTTAATTTTTTATCTTCATTTTTATAAAGTTTGCTTCCCTTATGATTTTATCCTATCACTTTTTCACCCTTATTTGTAGGTTGTATATTGTGTAGATCACTACCTTCATACAAATTACTAATGCAAAGGTTGAGAGAGTTGTAGATTTTATAGGAGTTTTGTAAGTTACTATTAATTTTTATGATATATTGTGTTGTTGAAAGTATGGAGGAGATCTCTATACTTGGTGAAACACCTCTTTTTAGTTTCATCTTAATTTATTCCCTTTTCCCTAACCAAGACACATAGTATTAGTTGTACATAGGTTTTTCTTGCATAGTTATAGGCTTACAACTAGTTTCAAATTAGGTTAACATAGTTTAGGAATTAATTTATCCTTCTCCAAATATTAACCCCAAAGAGCCAATGTCCCACACCTTGGGTACAATCCCATTATTTCCATTTGATTAGCTGATTACATGAATGGGTGAAAGATCCAAGTGAAAACATGACTTAATTACATTAGTGACCTCTAAACATAAAACTAGAACATAATTTATCCCATTCACACAAATTTGGACTAAATTTGAATTGAGTTAGGGAGATAATGCATGTGTCTAAAAGTCTCCCTATTTTCCCTAGTCGCAAATGGATATAGTGTTGTTATGTCGTTTTTGGTTTATAAATGACCTAATCAAAAGTAAAATTTGCATAAATGGGTGGTTAGGTGTGTAAAGGTCATAAATTAATCCTACCTTTCCTAAATTACACCACTTTGGCCTAGATTAAAATTGGATTAGGGTGATAATACACAAATGTGTCCAAAATTATCCATATTTTCCCTTGATACATGGATATGGTGTTTTTATGTTACTTTTAACTTAAAAGG
>JARHVA010002488.1:1970000-2135000 GCA_037957365.1 Torreya grandis
AGTATGCTCTAGATGCTACTTGAGAGAGACTTGGGAGATATTTGAGAGAGTATTATGTATGTGAATTGGTAAGTGAAGGAGGGGTAGAGTGACATGTGGATTCATTAACTATCAAATGAATTTGAGGATTGTTTGTATGACCTGGTGGTTATAATTCTGTTGATAGAATAGTGTTCTTGATGTTTGATTATGAGTGAAGGTGAAGAATGATAATCAAAGTTACTTCATTAGGTGTCAAAAAAATTAGTTAAATGAAGGATGTGTTCATAGGTGTTGTTATGGGTTCTCAAAATCTATGGGTGGTATTTCCTCCTTGGAAGGTGAAACTTTCTCAAAGTCTAGTTGTTGTGGGTACTTATCTACATAGGTGTAGTAGCTCCTTGTGGGATTACACTCTCACTAAAATAAAAAAAAATTAGTTCCTTGATCAGTAGCTTGTTGGTCTAAATTGTTTCTTTTTCTATAGGATAGTAGTAAAATTAAAGGTTACAGTGGGTTTTATTCCCCAAGAGGGTTTCCCATGTATGTCATATGTTATTTATTTGATCTTGCATTATCTCTCTTGCTCATTTCTATGAATGATGTGTATGATTTATGAATGTTTTTGTTAATTGATTAATTATTTTTAAAGATTATAATTGAATTTGGATTATTTGTGCTCACTAATTCACCCCCTCCCTCTTAGTGATTATACCTCTAACACATGTTTAAGCCCCCATTACCAACTTTCTAAACTTACCCAATTAAAAGTCATCAAAAGTTTGTACTTAGAAATTTGAAGTAGGTTTACATTATTTTGAATGTATGAAATCATGATTAAGGTGCCATTAAGTAGGGAATAATAAGACATCATGTACTTGGATAGACCATATTGCATCACACCAACAATCATCTAAAGAGTTAGGGATTTTGTAAATAAGGATAAAACACACATAATTATGACAAAAATGAATCAATGATTATGTATTTTGTAGTTTCACTTACTATAACATATCCCAATCAGAGGGTCATCTCCATCTGATGCATCAAAAACTTCAAATTTTTGTATGCAACAAATGCCATTTCATGGAAGTGTATTACACAAATAAGGACTATTCCATATCCAAAATCATCTAGATTACATGGGATATGATTATAACCAACACGTAATATGACCTCTTTACTACCCTTTGTGAATAATATATGAATAATCTACATAAGATAAAATAAGGAACTCACAAATTATATTATGCATCCCTTCTATCAATCTTAGATATATACTTTATAAATACTATAACATGTAATCAAGGGGAAACATAATGGGACCCCACTAAAAGTTTACAATAAAAAATTAAATATCTTTTAGATGTAAGACAACTGAGGGAAGTATTTTTTTGGCTTTATAATTCACTCCGATCTTTTGCATAGTTCACAAGGACCTTAAATAAGATTTACACTCCTGTGAAGTGTCAAATTATTTAAAGAAAGTCATGTGAAGATGCCTCCCATCCAAACCTATGTCTAAATTAATTATCATATATTTACATATAGACTAGGTGTTAATTCATTCCCACTAGGCATTCTTGATGCATGCCCCACATAAGAACCCTCCATCACATAAGCATAAATGGCACATATTTTCATAGATTTAAATCCCCAATATTTAGATAGTACAAGTAGAGGTGTGTAAAAATTATCTCTAAATTGTAATAAGTATGCCTAGGATCTTCCATATTCATTCACATTCCTATTTAAAAATGTCCCTACATCTCCATGATAAGTCATATACAAAATCATAAAGTTTCACTTCTATGCTCTCATACATCACAGACTATGATCTATGTTACACACAGGCTAATTCATAGACTAGCATGGACCCTAGGGGTAAAGCAATGATGTGAAAGTTTAAGTGAGACCCACATAATGATTTACAAGTGGTTTCAAAGTATAAAGAGGTAGTTATAAAATTAGTTGAGTGATATTAGATGCCTTTTTAGAATAATTAAATGTAAAAGTGGATGTTAGACATCAGAACATGATCACATGTTACCCCACTAACTATTCCAAAGATCTCCTATTCTCAGACATAAATGTGGATCCAAAATGATCCTACCATTGACTCCCAAATTTAAATCACTAGGAAAAATTTAAGAAGCATGGTCATGATTCCAAAATAAAATTAAAGGATTGTGTCCACCACCCTAAAGGGGCACATTAATTATATAAGTATTTATTCCTTATAAAATCCTTATTCTTCATTATAAAAAGGGTCAACATTTTAAGGTAACCTCATGCTACCAAAATTTTCCCCCAAGAGCACGTCTATTAGCTAAACTTTAAATGTTAATGATAATTAAGTCACTGACCTCTATTATTCTTACACTCTATGTGATATTTATGTTGCTTGATATTTTTTATGGGTAATATTAACCCCTCTGATTGACATCCATTCCTAACACCTCTATGTGGAACTTATAACTCACTCAATGGTCATGTTATATGCACATATAGGTTTGCATAGTCTTTATCTATGGATAACCTTCATCCCTCTCAATTCTATGTTTTGTTCTTATGCCTCCATATGAAATACTTATGCATTTAAAGTGTCCCTAGTGGAGTCTATGATAATATATTATTCTCAAATATTTTTAGTGTGTCTATGATAGTAGGAGTGCTTGATCTATTCTTGGTGTATCACCCTTTTATTTTTAAGTAAATTCTTACCTTCTCCCTCAAAACTCCTAGGTTTAAATTAGTGGTATATTTACCTTTTTGTTCTTTAGGTTTGTATGATGGTCGTAAACTAGGTAAACTTAAAATAGAAGGAACCTGGTGTACCCTAGAGGCCTATCCTAAGGAGAATAAGTTTCCCAAACCTTAGGGATGTTCCCATAATTGTGAAAATATAACCTATGCTCCATGTACACAAGTGAGAGATAATAATTGCATTCCCAATGTTTAACACTTTGTACCCTATGTAAGGCATTTTCACTTGACACCCTACTACAAAACCTCCCACATTATAGATCATCTATAGGTGCATGTTTTTAATGAAAACATTTTTTGGCATGCTCAGTGGGACCATTTTGAAGAAAATCTAAGGAATCAATTCTACCCCTAGCTAACAAGTGTTTTAGACACTTGTAAGAGCATCTAGTAACTCCAAGTAGTTATGGTTCATAATGACCATACCCTATCTATATTCTAAGATAAATGAGGTCATCTATGAAGTTTAATGACTTCCATTTCATTGAGATTTAAACACCCTCTAAAATAAGAAGATTAGTATCATATTCATCCCTATTAGAAGGAGCAACTCAATATAATGGTCCCCTAGAGCTTAGTTTATACCCTCATTTTGAAGGCTCCCCATACATAAGGGAAAATAATTCCATATCCTATTTATGGATGCACATATGAATCATATTTTTAACTATTTAAATGGAATTAGTCCATTGATTCTTTCCCAATATAATGGAATTATAGTCACAACCCTTAACAATTTATCTTTACTAGTGAGAATGCAACTTGTCCTATGGATCATAATACAGATATCATAAATATTTTCTCAGTATACCATGTCACTAAAGATAATTTTATGGTTAGGATAGTTGCCTCTTCCTTCAAAGGTAAATCACTTTAGTGGTACCAAAGCTTGAGACGAAATTCTATTCAAAACTAGGATGAACTCGGGGAAGAACTATGAAAGCAATTAAGGGACCAAAGTGACCACTTTTCCCTAATAGAGAAGATCACAACTATAAATCAAGCCTATCATGATATGATGGTTGATTTCAAATTCAAGTTCTAGAGAGTCTAGGATAGGATCCCACCCTTATGTAATCCATCTCATAACATTACATGTTTATATTATTTAAAATCTCTTAATAGTGATATAGCTATGATGATCCAATCCATGAGAGACACAGTACTACTTGATTCCTATGAATTCACTATGTGCATAGAATATTATTTGATCTAAGAAGGGAATAGTGTGCTTAGATACCTTATTCCTCTATTCACAAAACCTCCTCCTCACCAACTAGCTACACAACATATGTTAGAACGTATCCCCACCAAAGTAAGCACCAATTTTATCTGCTATATTTCCCATGAAAAATTGCATGAGGTTAAAATTTTAATACAAATCCATTGAAATGATATTATCACCCCCAAAATGTAGAAAATGTGGTACCCCAAGCCTCATCAACCCTTCACTCAATAATACCAATCAAGTATACCTCCTTACTAAGGTGGTGTACAAGCATAAAATTAGCTCACATATAATAAAATGCCTTATTCATAGGAATTTGATGTCACTAGTGCCTTAATAACCCTTGTACCTATGCAAAATAACCTTGAAAAGGACCTTGAATGGTTTTTTCTATGTGTTGAACCACATAATCAAGCTACATGTGCAAATGAAGTCATGAACCAAGCACTCATGGTGAAATTTTTTATCACAACCTCAAGAGAAAATGAATATCATAACTTCACATGAAGTAAAAATTCATTTACTAGTGTATTAATAAGATGGGTTTGCTCTCATCAATTGGTTGGAGGATGACTTCAACTACATGAATCATAATGGTGCATCAAGTGGAGGAATCACCTTAATTATTTTTAATAGAATATTCAAAAGGAGAGTGATGGAGGAGGTGATGTCAACTTCAGTACACTCACTTTCAATTCCCTAGATCACTTGCATATGTACATAATCTAAGGTGAATGCACAAACTTTAGTGCACATGGAGTAAGATATATAAAGAGAATAAACACCTCAAACTAGTGCACAAATATGGGAAGAGACTACTCTTAAAAAACCATAATTAAAGGTATATTATATTCCCTTAAACATAGTCAAATAGATGAAGAAGATGAGACTTAATATAACCATGAAGGACACTCTTTCTATTACAACTCAAAGCAATTTATTATAATATTCTTTGAAAAACTTGTAGGAGTGTAATACATCCCAAATTATGCCTTCCATCTCTATGAGTCTATGATAGCCTAAAGTGGAAGAAATGAAAGTGTGTAGTAGTACCAATCTGACCCCATTCTATATCTCTTTGATCATCCACAAACATCTAGTACATAATTGCATGATCAAGTCAATTTCAAGTATATTAGTGATGCCAAATAAGATTATATATATGCTTAGAATTATGTATTCCCTTGTTTCAAAAGGAGTGGTCTAGTTAGATGGAATGATAGTAAAAACTATGGGAATCATTAAAGATTTGGATCTTACACTACATGTATGCCTATTCCTCTCAAGTACATAGGATATCATAGTCATCAACTTAAATCCCTACTTCACCATATACCTCTCTCAAGACTTCATGGAAAATATGGGAGGATATTTATATTTAGATTGGTCACATATGTTACCCAGAATTAGATATAAGACTAAGGTGACCATCAAAGTTGAACCTATCATCAAAATCCATGTTGAACCATACTCTTCCATTCTAGTTGAATTAAATTGTGAAATGTTCAATCTTGAGGAGAATTCAATTCTCTATGAAGTCACAACACCACTTTAAGAGATCCAAAATGATTTATTAGATGAATGGCCATGTGACATTTTGAGTGCAATCCATTTGAAAAGATGGAGGAGATAGGGTTAGGTATATATTACATCCAGCTTGTAGGAGGATTTCATGTCACCTAAGATTGTAAAGGTAGAGTAGAACCTTAAGGATATATGTAAATTATAATTTTATGGTTGTCAAAGTAAAAATGGCACTAGAGATGATGTGATGTTAGTATATCCTCAAAAGGATAACTATTTACACACCTTTAGATTGTAGTTCATTTTCATGAGAAATGCTATATAATATGAGGCTTTGATCCAAGGCCTTTAGCTTGCATAAAATAAAGGAATCAAGACACTGTAAGTATTGGGTAATAGTGAACTAGTTGTTAACCAGGTTAGAGCTTAGAGCATGACCAAAAATGGCTTGATGAAGGCTTAAAATCATAGAGTATGGGATATAAATAAGGGATTCAATGAATTAAATATTATTTCCATACCAAAATCATATAATACTGATGTAGATGGACTCATAACTACAAGTGCATATTACGACATCTTAAGCAACATAGTAAAAGAATTCGAGCAGATTGTCAAGCTTGTGATCAAACTAGTATTCCCTGATAATACCAAATAATGTTTGAGGTAAAATCACTGAGAGGGGGATGAATTAGTGATTCAAGATATTTAAAACTTCAAATTTAATCCATTTAAACTCTTAATCAATTACCAAAAGTATTCATAAAGTATAAAATATGTTCATAATAATGAGTAAGAAAGATGATATAATATCACACACATAACATAAGATCTATGTGGGAATCCCTCTTGGGGAATAAAACCCACTCTCAAGCCTTCAAACACATGGACTAATTATCTTATAATATTATCATAAACATGAGACCTTTTAGTTAAGCACCTAATTCACAAGGAGAACACACCCCTAAGTATGAACAAGCACCCACTTGTTCTAGATGTTGAGTACCCACACAACACCTATGAAATCAATAACTCTATAACTTTGATTGCATTTCAATCTGATTGTAGAAACAATGTATAACACCTCTCTTTCAACTCTTCAAACACACTCAAACTTTCTCATATAATCAATTCATCTAAATACCCCATTTTAGATCACTCTAGGATTCTTCACTCATCCTCTATCTTCTCTATACTTCAGTGCATCTACTAATCACACTATCTCTGATCTCTTTCCTTCATCTCTATCTTCTACTCTCTTAATACTTCCACATTCAATTCTAGAAACCATTACCTTGGTCTTCACCTTTTATAGAGTCTTCATGAATATCAACATCTAGGTTGGCCATAATACTTTCCTTAACCCTTAATACATCTACCATGCTAACATATAGTTCAAATTCATCCTCATAGATCATCCATTACATCTATGGGTCACACTTAAGAATCTACACCTTTCGATTAAGCCTTAGTAGCCCTTATAGGTCTCATGGAGACCTATTCCCCTTTTATTACTTCATCAAGAAAAATAAGAACACAATATCACTTTCAAATACATGGGTCCAATATGTATGACCTCTAAGACATCTTCAAATGATTACTCCCATCAAAACACTCTTTTAATAAAGTAAAATTTACGTAAACAGTAGTCTTGTACACATTAGCACTAAGAAAAAATTAAAATTAAAATTTTAATCTCCATATATTTTACTCTATGAACATTCAAACCTTCTAACTATATTTTATAGATTTTCCTTGAATTCCTTTACAATTTTTATTTTTACTACATCAATAAATTCATCCTGGATCAAAAGATATAGCTCAAAAACTACAAACTAGTTTCCCTCATTAATTTAAATGTTTAAATTCCAATGATCACTATATTAATGCTAAACATTGGACACTTTTACCTCATCTCATACATCCTATAAAATTTGAAAAAATGTGCACCATCAATCTCCTTGGAAGTAGCCTATTCTTTATATAACAACACTCACCATTGATCTTTGATCTGAACTCCCATGATTGTGACACTTGGAAGATTTATGTTCCTTCTAAGTAAATTAACTATTTGACTCAATATACACTATATATATCCATTTATATTATCACCCACATGTCATTGATCTTCTATCAAAGCTTCAAGATTCTAACACTTATCACTAACACATGCAATCTTAGACTCTTTGACATATTAACTAAATGCACACCATTGGATCACTACTGACAAGATCACATATTATATTAGATACTTATCTAATAAAATTAAATGTTCATAATAATATATGTGATCCAATTAGATGCTCACCATAGATCTCTTATCAAAAATTTGGATAAGTATGGGAACCTAGTAAAACTTTGCCTGGAAGGCCAACTTTGCACCTTAATAACTTTTTCTACGCTCAACCTCACAACCTAAAATTTGAAGCATAATATATCCTCACATAGGGGAATATATCCATATATAAATATTATCTTGAAACCTTCACACATGTTAAATATTACATCATAAAACTACTTACTGAAATTTATCTATCGAGATGACTACTTGAACCCAGACACTCAATTGGCTACTCTAATGAATTCCTTTCACTTCCATAAGCACTCTAAAAACTCATAACATCACATAAGGTCCTTTAGAAATTTACATATTAACAATATCATCCATCAATTATATCATTAAGTCAAACACTCTTAAAATCATCAATTTGATCACTTTGTCATTAATGAACTACTACCACATGCTCTCTTTGACATTAATGATAATAAAACATCAATGACCATGCTCAATAGTCCACTCCTTTGTCATTAATGGTAAAACACCTTCATAATTACTTTTTCTCATTTAAACCTCTTCATTCTAATCTTTCTCCCCTTTTGAAATTAATGACAAAGGGTCTCTTCCTCAATATTTCAATAACCATTCTTTAACATCATGTATGTATTCAAATACTATTTAAGATGCTCAAGATACTTACAAAATTTTAATCATATGAATAAATTTCTCCCCATTTGACATGCACTAATCTAAAATTGGACTTCTTTGATCCTTAGACCTAACAAATTGCTCACAGAGCTTAGAAAGCTCCCCCTAACATCATGTTCCATCTTATGTCATCTGTTCTTTGACATACACCAATTTGAACTTGGGATTTTTTGATCCTTGGACTTGTTTACCTAAAAAACTCATAATATATCTTTTCTCATGCATGAATATTCAATACGTTTTCAAAATACATGACTTGGTTTGATCAATTCATCATGTCAATCTTCTTGAATTCATAACTATAGAAGACATCTTCACACTTCTATCATGATTAAAACATCTTCACATATGCTCCCCCTTACATCATGAAAAAATTCTTCAAGATAATTGAGTTATCTCCCCCTTATCTAAACACATCTTACATATTATCAAATTGAAAATAACATACATTTGTACTAAATGGCATTTTCATCGTTACCTAGAGCACACACACTTGCTTCCACACATGAAAGATGTCTCCTAAGAAGCATAGGTAGAGACACACTCTTCTCATAGAAGGAATAAATATCCCAAAACTTAGGATACTCCCATATCTCCATGTTTTTACTTGACTTGTATTCCTTCCTCATCTTTAGATTGACTTTGAATGAGTTCTCAACCTTATTCTTATATTTCATCTTAGGATCCTGCTTGATTTCCTTGTCCATTTGGTTAGATAAGGATTATTCCTTGATACTTGAACTTGTTACCTATTTTATCATGGTAAATAATCCACTGTTATCCTATTTTTCATTTACCTACTTAGGCCTCCATTCACTATGAATCCTTCTCTTTTTGACAAGATTGACATTTTTTAAAGTAGAATACTGATCATTCTTGTAAAACCTTGTTATGTGACCTCTCCCATGAAATTTGAAACAAATGAGGTTTATAAAATTTTACATACATTTTTATTGATATATATGATGATTCCTTGGATTTTAATAAATTTTTTCATGTACCTAATCATGTAGTCTCCTGATGAAGATATTATAAAACTTTACAATATGACCAAAACCTTGACACTTGTAGCAAAAGATGTCATTCTTTCCTTGTGAACCTGTTAACTATCTTGAGTGATGATGTTCTTCATTCTTTCCATTGTCTTTCTCATGATTCCATGTAAATTCATTCCTTGAGTCTATTTTAAAATCTTTCAACCTATAACCAAACTAATTGTATGAGTAATAATGACCATTAAAATTTGCATACCTCATAGCATTTGGTTGCCTAATCTAATTTGTCTTCATTATACAAATACCTTCATTCCTTGACTAATTATTTATCTTTAAAGTCTGATTGTCCTCATTCACATCATCCTTTATCTTATCTTTAGTTACACTCTTTTATTCTTCTTTGTATTCAAGACCAGTTTTATCACATGCATGCTTTTGACTACTCAGGATATTCTTAAAATCATTTGAGATATTTTCAAAATTCATAAATGACTTTAACTTACAAGATGTCATCTCTAACTAATATTTTAATGAATTAAATTCAATTTCATACCTTAATCACTCATCTTTTTTTATTTTTAGGCTTGTATACATAGTTTTTAATTGACCATTAAGATGTTTGACATTATCTTTATGTTTCCAAGTGTCATCATTATTTCTTGCCTCAAACACATGGAATTTCTCTTCATAGTCCTTGATTTGTGATAACATATTTTTATTATTTTTCTTCTCAATATTTTAATCTTCAATAACAATCATCAACTCATCCTTATTATCTAAATCATTATTTGTGTCTTTCCTCATAGCATTATTTAGTTTCATCTGTAAAGACTCTATCTCTGATTGATACATGATACACTCTTCATCCTTACTCTTTAATTCTTAATTAAGAGTACAACCCTAAGTTTCAAGTTGTTGTATGACCTCATCATGCTCCTTGACTTCATTACTTAGCCTTCCTTTAAAAATTCCATTTTTATCTTGATAGGATAGGATCAAGGAATCTTGTTTTCTATTCTTTATTTGTAGTATCTTTATTTCTTCCATAGTATCTAGATATTTATCTTCAAGAGTTATTTTTTCATCTTCTTCCTCTAATCTATCTCCACCAAAGAAATCTCTGCTTAAAGAACATTCACCTTCATTATCACTAAAAGCCATGAACAATATCTCATGTCCTTATTATGAAAATAATCATCACTATTAGATGTGTTTACTTCTTCTTCTACATATGAGTTACTATATTCTTCATGGTAAAGGATCTTACTACATTTTTATGATTAATTGTTTCTATTTTTCTTACTGAATAACTTTTTTTACTTACTAAGACCCTCAAATTTATTATGTTCATCCTCATGAGATTACTTATAAGATTCTTTGTGTTTAAACTTGTGTTTACCTAGACATATAGCTATAAAATGACCAACTTTAACACATGAAAAACATTTTAAAATAAATTTTCCTTCATTCTTACCTAATCCTACATTCAATTTTCTTGCAATCATGGCTTCAAGTTGATTTTCATTAAGATCAAAATCTTCAAGACTTAACTTTTTCTTCTTAGATTTTATCTTCATGATCACCTTTAAGGCTTCTTCCATCTTAGGAGGTCTATCCTCATCTACTCTCATCTCATAATTAGTAAGGATTCCATGCAGTTCATCTATCTTGAATTGAGTGAGATCATGACTTTCTTCTATAGCATAGACTTTTGAATCAAACTTGAGTTTAAGATTCCTCAATACCTTCTATACTATAGTAGTTTCATAAATCACCTCTCTAAGACCTCTGATCATGTTTACTACCTCATCAACCCTCAAAATATAGGATTCCATAATATCTTGTTCTTTTATGTTGAGAACTTTGAATTGCCTTCGATAGGTCTGCAACTTAGCTAGTTTTACCTTAGAGTCTCTTTCATAGATAGTCAATAATTTGACCCAAATTTTCTTGGTATACTTATAATGAATCACTTTGGTAAACTCAACCTTGGATAGATAACAAATGATAGCATTCATAACTTTAGAATTATTCTCACTAAACTTCTTGTTAGCATCACTAGTTGGAGTAGTTAGTGTAGTGTAACCATCCATGATACATTTCCAAATATAAAACCCTAGAGACATGATGTGTGTCCTCATACTTTTACTATAAAAAGCATAATTTGACCCATTTAACAATGGTTCCTGATTTATGGATAAACCATGCATCTTTTGATTTGTCATATTATACTATGGATCACCTTTAAGTGGTTAAACCTATAACAAAGGTCTTGTTCTAATACTAATTATTATAGGCACAATCACTGAGAGGGGGATGAATCAATGATTCAAGATATTTCAAACTTCAACTATAATCCTTTCAAACTCTTAGTCAATAACCAAATAATTCATAAAACATACAAGATTTTTATAATAATGAATAAGAAAGATGATGCTAGATCATACATATATTATAAGATCCATATGGGAAACCCTCTTAGGGAATAAAACCCACTCTCAATCCTTCAAACACATGGACTACTTGTCCTATAAGATGATCAAAAACATGAGACATTTTAGTGAATCACCCAATTCACAAGGATCACCCACCCATAAGTATGAACAAGAACCCATTTGTTCTAGATGTTGAGAAACCACATAACACCTATAAAATAAAAAACTCCAAAACTTTGATTGCATTTTAATATAATTAGAGAAGCAATTCATAACACCTCTTTTTAAATTATTCACACACTAAAACTTGATCATATAAGTAATGCATCTAAATACCCCATTTTCAATCACTCTAGGCTTCTTCACTCATCCTATATCTACTTTGTACTTAAATCCATCCACTATTCATAATATCTCTGATCTCTTTCCTTTGTCTCTATCTTATACTCTCTTAATACTTCCACATTCAAGTCTAGAAACCATTACCATAGTCCTCACCTTTTATAGAGTCTTCATGAATATCAGCATCTAGGTTATCCATAATAATTGCCTTAACCCTTAAGACATATAACATGCTAACACATAGATAAAATTCATCCTCATAGGTTGGCCATAGCATATATGGGTCACAGTTAAGAAGCTACACCTTTCAATTAGGCCTTAGTAGCCCTTATAGGTCTCATGGAGACCTATTACCCTTTTAGTAATTCATCAATAAAAATAATAACAGAAGATAACTTTAAAATACATTGGTCTACTCTATATTAACTCTAAGACTTCTTCAAATGATTACTCCCATCAAAACACTCTTCTACTAGAGCACAATTTACACAAACAATAGTTTTGTACACAATAGCACCAAGAATGAACAAAAATTAAAATTTGAATCTCTATGTTTTTGAATTTACTAAAATTCAAACCTTATAACTATATTCTATAGATGCACCTTTAATTCCTCTATATTTTTGCTTTTTACTACATCAAGCAATTCATCGTGGATCAAAAGATATAGCTCAAAAAATAGAGATTGGTTTCCCTCATTAAAATGAATATTCAAATTCCAATGGTCACTATGTTAATTCTAAACATTGGAAACTATGACCTCATATCATGCTTCCTATAAAATTTGAAAAAATATGCACCATTTATATCCTTGAAAGTATCCTAGTCTTTATCTTACAACACTCACCGTTGATATTTGATATGAGCTCCCACAATTATGCCTCTTGGCAGCTCTACATGCCTTCTAAGTACATTGAATATTTAAATTGATCCAAACCATCAATATCCATTTTTAATATCACCAACATGCTATTGATATTCTATCAAATCTTGAATATTATGACACTTGTCAACAACATATGTAATCTTAGACTTTTTGACATATTGATTAAATATGCATCATTGGATCATTAGTGACAAGATCACATGATCTATTAGATCCTTATACAACTATATTAAACTATTGACATTAGACATATTATCTAATTAAATTCTCACCATAGATCTCTTCTTGTAAATTTGGCTAAGTATGGGAACTTAGTAAAACTCTACCTAGAAGGCCAACTTTACACTTTAATAAATTTTTCTAATCTCACCCTCATGACCTAAAATTTAAAACATATTATCTCTTCACATAATGGAATATATCATTATATTAATATATTCTTGAAAATTTACACATGTAAAACATGACTTCATCAAACTAGTTACTCAACTTTATCTATCATGATGACTACTTGAACCTAGAAACTCAATTATCTACTTTGATGAATTCCTTTTACTTTCATAATCACTCTAAGAACTCATAACATCCCATAGGGTCTTTGAAACATTCCCATATTAATAATATCATTGATCAATTTCCTCATTAAGTCAAACTCTCTTCAAACCATCAATCTGATCACTTTGTCATTAATGCACTAGTACCACATTTTCTCTTTGAAATCAATGACAACCAAATGTTAATGAAAATTTTTAATAAATAATTGGTAGGTTTTTAAGAGTGAGGACCATATTTTTAACTTCTTATAGGATGAGGTAGAGTGATACGCCAAAGACCAATTTTAGTTGCAAGCCCAATACAAATATCAAGTCATCTAATTAAAGGGAAGAAAGCTTCTAAAAATTTTAGTCATCCTAGAAAGAATCATTAATTTTAATGACCAACTCAAAGGATAAAATCAAATAATGACAAAAAAATATAAGGTATCTTCATAAGTAACTATTAACAAAGGAAAGGTCCTAAACGCTGGTAAGGTATGCTCCTATTAGAGATTAAGAATTTTATTAAACTTAGTAGGAGATATGATTATATATTTTCATGGAGCTATAAGGACCTTAGAGGATTTTATCTAGGCTTAATGAGAAACATAATTGAGGTTTCCCTAAGATGTAGCTAATCCAATAGAATCATATGCCTATCAACCTAGATATTAAACCATTGATGAGAAAGGATATCTCAAAGCTCGTTGAAGATAGCATAATACTTCTAATTAAACACTCTTCATGGGTCATCACCAACTTAGTCTTGGTATGAAAAAGGAATGGGGAAATATGTATATGTGTGGACTTCAGAGACCTGAACAAAGTTTTCCTCAAAGATCACTATGCCCTCCCACCAATGGATTATATCATACAAATGGTTGTAGGCATAGAAATATTCTCATTGATAAAAGGTTACTAAGGCTACAACCAAATTATTGTGCAAGAATATTATCATTATAAAACATAATTTTCCATTAATAGGTAACATTTTCATACCAATGAATTCCATTTGGTTTGATGAACATAGGATCAACCTTTAAAAGGTCCATAGATATGGAATTTAATGAGCTCATCAATAAGGTCATCATGGTTTACCTCGATGACATAATGGTTTTCTCTAATCAATTATAAAAATTTTAGGGCCATTTGAAACAAATATTTTAAAGGTGTTGAGAGTTTAAAATATCTCTGAAACCTAGAAAGTGTATATTCATAGTTCATGAAGGCACTTTATTAAGGACCATTATTTTGAAATAGGGACTCATAATTGATCTATAGTGAGTCAAGGTGATTTAAAATCTCCCTCTTCAAAGCCACAAGAAGAGTCTCCAGATATTCTTGGGAAGAATTAATTTTGTTAGGAAATTCATGCCTAATTTTACCACCCTAACCAAACCCCTCACTATGATGCTCAAGTAGAATGTTGCATCCAACTATACTCATAAATGTAGGGAAAGTTTTTAAAACATTGAATATTCCATCATGTAGGCTCCCACCTTGATCAATCCACATTATAATAATGATTTTATCATTTATGCATTCAATGGGATTGAGGGCATCTTATTTATTCTTACGTAGTAACACAATGATCATCTAGAGCATCCAATTACCTTATTCAACCAGATGTTGAAATATTATGTGTTGCACTATAGTTTCTTAGAGAATAAAATATTTGCAATTGTGAGAGTGCTCAAAAAATTTAGGCATATTCTATCTAAAAATAGAATTTGACTCATGGTTGCACATGTAAGCATCAAAGAGATTTTACTCAACAAGGACATCAATGAGAAAAGGGTTGGTTGGGTCACAAAGGTTATGGAGTATGGCATACACATCCATATCATCAAATTAGTGTGAGGAAAGGGACTATAATAACAATTTTCTGAGGTGGAAATTTTTTAATATAGGACCATCTTGATGTCAGATGAAAATGAATCAATAGGCCAAAAAGTTACAACAAACTAGATGTAGAATATGATGACCTTCCTTCAAATGGGCTCATACCCCCTTTAATTTAATAAATCTAAGCATAAGAATTTTAGGTTGTAATTGATTCCCTATGTGCTCATCATCATTGTATGTTTTTGAAAGGAATTAATGGAGTCCTATTAAGGTGTATAAAATCAGACTAGGTAAGTGGAATTCTTCAAAAATTCCATAATGACCCTATAGGAGGCTATTATTCACCCAAGACCACTATTGTAAAAATCATGTGAGATAGTTATTATTGGCCAAATCTATTCAAATATGCACATGCATATTTTTTAATTTGTAATATATGTTCCTTATTCATAGGAAAATAAAGGCCAACAGCCTTATCATTGTGGCTAATACAAGCTAATCAACACTTTGTGTAGTGGGGCCTAGATTTCATAAGCAAGATTAAACCACCATTAAGTGATGGATATAAATGGACCCTCATGGCCATAGTCTATTTCATGATATTTATATAATAATTAATTCTCAAAGAGGCTAATGAAACATCTATCCTAATATTATATGAAGGTATTGTAACAAGATTTGGCATTCTAACCACCATTATCTCTGATAATTGATTAAATTTCCTTAAAACTAGGATCAGTGAATGGGTCATCAATCATAGCATCCATATGATCACCTCATCAAATTATTAACCTCATGTTAATGGTATTTCTAATTTTACAAATAATAATTTGATATGTATTATAAATAGTACCATAGAAGATAATTAGTGATCTTGGCATACTACGCTCAGGACTACCCTTTGCATTGATTGAATCACACCTAAAAGAGTGTTGGTAAATTCACCCTTCATGTTTTTTATGCAAGGGAGTATAAATTTCCCACATCTCTTGATTTTCCTTCATTATAACTCACCCATCAATTGGAGTTGATCAAAAGTGGTCCCCTCATAGTAATATTAGCAGAGCTAATGGAGCTTACAGAGACTAGAGTGTAAGGTATGTGCACTATAAAACTCCAATAGACCCAAAAAAGAGGACCTTTGATCAAAGGACCACTGATAGAAATTTCCAAAAAGGAGATATAGTTCTCAAATGGCATGTAGATAGAGTAAAATCTTGAAGGCATACTAAATTTGATGCGATATAGAGCAATCCATATACCATAACCAGCTTCAAGAAAACTAATGCTTTCTAACTTGTTATACTAAATGGAGAATAACTACCTATCCAAATCAATGGAATCCATCTCAAAAACTATTCTCATTGATTTTTTTATAATTTTTAAATAAGTATATTATATGTTTTTTATTTCCCTAAGTGCCTTATGCACCTTGTTTTAGGATAGTTTTATTTACTCTAAGTGTTTTTGCATAGTGTTTCTCTTATATTATATATCTTTCCTCTAGTTTAATTTGGCATAGTTATTTTATTTTTTTGGGAGGATCTCAGTTCATTCCAAATACAAATATACATAGCCAGTGCATTCATATATGAGAGAACCAAAATTTTCAATGACTTTGTGCCCATGGTTGACTTTAATGGTTAATATATTCTCACTTAGCAAGCAAGTAGCCCATAGAGATTTCCAAAAGTGTCAAATTTATAAGTTACCCCTAGTTTTTAAATATCTTAAAAGGACCTTATATTATATTTATTCACTTGTGAAGTGTTGAGTTCTTTAAATCAAGCTATGTGCAAATGTTTTCCATCTACACCTATGCCTAAAGTAGTCAACATAGATCTGCACATTGACCAAGTGTTTATTCATGTCCACTAGGTATTTTTTATGCATGCCCTAGGAAATAACCCTCCATCACACAAGAACAAATGGAACATAGGTTTAAGGATGTAGATCCACAATCTCTAGATAGTGCAAGTAGAGGTGTGCAAGAAGTAATTCTGAATTGTAAGAAGTGCACCCAAGATCTTCCATATTTATGTGCATTCCTATTAAAAAGGTTCCCTACATATCCATGATGAAGTCCCATACCAAACTATATATTTTACCTTTTATGATCTCATACATATCAAATTATGATCTATGTTGTGCACATATTAATTTTTAGACTAACATGGACCCTAGGTGTAAATCAATGATGTGGCAGTTCAAGGGGGGGGGCGAAATAAGAATTTACAAATTACCTAAATGTATAAAGAGGTAGTTGGAAAATTATTTTATTTATGTTCTAGGCCTTATAATAATAATTAAATGCATAAGTATCTATAAAACATCAAAAAATGATCACATGCTACCCTGCTAACTATTCGAAAGATCTCCTACTCTTGGAAACACATGTAGATCCATAAGGATCTTTACACTGACTCCTAGATCTAAATCACTAGGAAAATTTTAAGAAGCACGGGCATGGTTCTAAAATAAAATTAAAGGATTATGTCCACCACCCTAAAGGGTTTCATTAATTGTCAAAGGCTAAATTCCTTATAAAATCCTTATTCTTCATTGTAAAAAGGGTTGACATTTTTAGGCAACCTCACATTGCCAAAATTTTCCCCCCAAGAGCACTTTTATTGGTTGAACCTTGCATGTTAATAAGAATTAAGTTCATCTCCCTCTATTATTATTATTACACTCTATTTATATTTATAGATCTTTGTTTATGGGTAATTTTTACCCCTCTCATAGTTATCCATTATAAACACCTATGTGTGGAACTCAAAACTCACTCACAGGTTATGTTTTATGTGTATACAGGTCTATATAGGCATTGTTTATGGATAATCTTCATCCCTCTCAATGATTCATTGTGTTCCCATGCCTCCATATGAAATACTTATGCATTTAAAGTGTCCCTAATAGATTATATGTGATAACATCTTATTCTCAAATATTTTTAGTGTGTTCATGACATTAGGAGTGCTTTCTCTATTCTTGGTGTATCTCCCTTTTATTTTTCAAAAAAATTATATCATATACCTCCCTTTTCCATCAAAAATCTTAGGTTTAAATTAGGAGTATATTTACCTTTCTTCTCTTTAGATCTATGTGTTGGTCCTAAACTAGGTTCACTTAGAATAAAAGGAATCTAACCTAATATAGAGGCTCATCTCAAAGAACACAAGGGTCCCACACCTATGGGACATTCCCATCATTGTGATGAGATAACTAATTATCTACACATGTATGTGAGTGATAACACTTCCATGCCTAGTGTCGAACACTTTTCACCCTATGTAAGGCATTCTCACTCCATGCTCTACTACAAAAACCTCCTTTATCATAGATCATCTATTAATACATGTTATAAATGACAAAATGTTTATGTTAATAAATTTATAATGGGAGAAGATGATTAGAGGAATGGTATTTAGAACATCAATGATATAACCAATGAACAATTAGAAACTATCATTATATGAATGATGGTCTTACCACCAAACCTAATAATAACATAGTTTATGAGTGACTTAGGCACCCAAATCACTAGATCCCAAACTTATATAGTAAGTTCACCCATCACAATAAAATTCTCACTTTTGATGTAAATTCAAGACATCCCATAATACCTAATACTAGCAGGACCCTTCCTAACATAACTAACATTATGCAGATAAACGTGGCTACAAGAATTTAGTCTAAGAATAGCTCAAAACAAACAAAAAAAATATGAGGAAATATTATATTTGTAGTTGAATGTTCTACTATATGGTGGACCCTTTTGAAATAAGAGGTGATAAAAAAGGAACCCTGGCCTATTATTTGAGGCCAAAGAAAATAATTGAAAAGGGAGAAGGCATAACTAATACCACAAAAATAAAGATGCAAAATAAATAAAAATTATATATTTTTACTACTTTATCCATGGAGTATTTAGGAGATTTTTTTCTATAAATTATTTGTCAAAAGAGGAGGAGAATCCATTCATTCTAGACAAAGAGGTAGAGTAAAAAGATACATAAAAGACATGAATAAAAAATTCAAGAAGGAATAAGAAAGGAAACATTGGTCTCTTATCTATAGATAGAATCTTCAAAAAGAGAAGAAAAAGGAAAATATTAAATGGGGGGAGAAGATTCTACCATAGATCAATTATATTACATGGAAACACTCATAGAAGAATGTGCAAAGAAATGAGGGATGGCTAGATTAGGTAAAATGTATAATGGAGAAGATATTGAAGTGTAGAAAAGGATCATAAAATAACTATTGGATTATCCAAATATAAGTCTATTTATTTTGGATGATGTAATAAAGGGACTTCAAACCAACCTATAGTAGGAAATTATAGTCACCTAAGAGAAGAGTCAAGATACTAAGATCATAGTAGAAAATATAGAGAAGAAACAATAAATAAAGAAGTATGGGAAACATCAATGTCCCCTAAGGACAAATAAATACTCCAAAAAAATTAGTAGACGGAGTTAAGAATGAAGAAAAAAATTAATCTGGAAGTAGAAGAACTAGATTAATAAAAACAACTTCAAAAATTGAAATAAATAGATGAATTTTCCACATAGAAAAGAGAGGATAAATAATTTTAGGAGATAATACAATACATAGTATAAGTGGCCACAAAAAAATGCAATAAATTCATGATATAAAGAAATAAAAACAAAAATAAGAGGGGAAAAATAACAAATAGAATAAAAATAGAGAAAAAATTAAAAACATAAAAAATAATGGAAAATAAAAGAATAAATGAAAAAATATGAAGAAGAAAATATAAAGAAAAAATTGAAAGAAAAACAAGAGGAAGAAAATAAAATATACAAGGAAAATAAATACAAGTAGAGAAGAAAAGGGGAAACTAAATAGGGAAAAACAAGAAAATAAGACTCAAGAAATGATAAAAAGGGAAGATATATAAATAAAATATGAGGAAAATTAGGGGAAATAAAAAGAAGCATAAGTGACACATAGGAGTTCCACAGACATAGGAAAGAGAGTTTAGGGGTCGATACATGGTTCTTTGGGGTAGATAAGATTTATTCCCTTTGAATTAAAAACATTTGGGGACCCCTATGAATAATCAATATTGAGATAAAGAAACACAAATATATGAATTCTAACATAATGGTATCACCCAACCTATTATAGCCTACACCTAGAGGATAGCTTGTGGTATCACTAATTGTTTTTACACCAATAAATAAGGAAATCACTTGAAAAATAATGATTTAGAGTGCATGTATGGACTACATGTTGAGGTGTATGAAATTATAAGAGGTTATAAGAATGTATCATATGGACTTAACTAATTTTTTACCCAAATATGACCTAGACTTAACATTTCCAATTGAGAAACAATTAGAATAAATATCAAATAATTTCATTGGTCATGATGAAGCTATAATTAACCCAAGCATAATAAATATATAAGAAATAAAATAATATGAGGAAGAGTTATAGGACCTATCCTAAGGAAAAATAAAACTAATAAAATAATATAATGATTAATTGAGAAACTAAAAAAAGGCATGGGGGTATATCAACATACTTTGCATAATCTATTAGTTGGCCTATGTGAACCCAAGATAAAAAGAATGATTTAGAAAATATGAATAAGAAACTCAACATGTATTCTAATATCTATCATGCCAATACAATCCATTAAAACTAAGAGAATAATAAATGGTTCACTTTATAGGATAAACATAGGGAGAAGCAAACTTTGTCATATATAATCTTGTTCTACAAAACTACTTAAGTATTAGTAGTGGATTATGAAACTAATGATTTTTAGTTTTGATTTTTATCTCTAATATGGGCATATATGTTGTATTATTAACATACGTATTTATGTTTTTTAATTATTTATTATTTTGGACAATATTTTCATATGTTTACACTATGTGTTGTAATCATGTTGACTATGATTTCATTTATTGATGATTTACTTTATATTATTTTATTGATGATTTTATGTTTATTATTATAATCTCAGACTAATTACCTATTTTTTATTGAGGTGGTTTCAATATCTTCCCACCCTCACATACAATATATATGGAGAGTATCATCAAGGGGTGTAGATAAAAGCAGTGGGGATTGAGATAAATAATCCGAACTTGCACACACCATGTTCTAGTTTTCTTAGGTTGAATGGAAGTTATTCTGCATTATGCTTAATTGATGAATGTTTATTTTTTATCCTTGTATTAAATGAGGAATGTTTTATATTTTCTAAGTTTGTTAATTTTCATATTTTACATAGTATTTGAAGTCTATGATTGGTTAGTTGTGTTTCTTAAAATATCTATATAAACTATGTATTATAACTTTGGATGCATTATAGCTGGTAGAAGCATGAATATAATTGGTATTATTTTATGGTTACATGTTGTCCATTTTTTGTGACATTATAAGGAGGCAAGAAGAGGTTAAAATCACACCATATCAAATTAATTAAAAAGGAAATTTGTGACTTTTTATTTCATTTGATTATTTATTATTGGAAAATACCATGAAGTGAAAAGGTAAAAAAAATAGGTTATTTTAAAATTACACAAGGAATTAGGGTTATTTTTTTATTTCTATAATTATGGGAGTTTACTTCACCATTTTTGAATATAAGGGTTTCATTTAACTACCATGTTAAATATAGGGATTGTTGACTGAAATTTAAAATCTAAATAATGTAATGGTCATTGATGAATTTGAGTTTCATAATGGTGAACTCATAGAGTTGTAGGAGAGTTACCAGGTCATGCAAAAATGTTCTTGGATTTTGGAAAAACAATAAGAAGATAAAAAGGGAAGTAAAATTGAGGAGAGACTATCAAATAAAGATCTGATCTTGGTAGGAAGAAAAGAGGAGAATCCATTTAACACATTTATAAGGTACCCATTACATAATCAAGTCAGTTGAACTTGAGATTTAAATTTTGTTTATTGTATGTCGAGTTTAATTTACAAAATAGATATGATTCTTTGATATGGGTTTAGTATATTTTGTCTAAATGAGTGAAATGGGAGAATGTTAATGTTCTGGAACAAAGGTATTTAGTTTCTAGACTTGGGGATGGAATGGAGTTCCATCCTTAGGGACATAAACAAATTTTTATTTTTTGAATGATGAAAACTAAGTTTAATTTTAAAAAAATTGACTTCAAAACATAGGCTTTAGATCTATAGACCTAAGGATGAAACTTAGTTCGATCTTTAAGCTTATAGATATGAGGTTGAGCCATATTGGAAGAAGACTAAATTATTTTAGCATAGGTGATCCCAAATTAGAAAATATGTGTTTTGTTTTATCCTTATATGGCATAAGGATTATGAATACAAAAATTCCAATTTGAAACTTAAAATTTATATTGTCTTTGTATGATCTTACATGAGTTAAGATTAGATGGGTTTCCTATATATGAAGTATCATAAAAGAAGGTTATAATGAAGAAATATGATTTTAAATAAAAGAGTTATAAGTCCCATCTTTATTTATTTAATAATTTTAGATGCCTAAATCACATTTAGTGTATAATTACACCTAAAACCTACTAATTATTCTTCCTAAATTAGAATTATAATTCATGGCATCTCTTTCTTTATTTAAATAATTGAAAAAATCAAATTAAATGATTTTTTTACACTCATAATCCATATTTAATTATTAAATCCATATTTTACACTACACCCAACATCTTCCACCTTTATCTCCCTCACATGTTGACTCACCCCAGCCAATCCCACAACTTCCTCAACTACCTATTAGCCAAAATTGGCCACCATGAATGAGTATCATTTGAAACTTTGATGTATTTGATCTTAACTTTATTGATATCCATTATAAGGGTATTTTATTGGTAATTAATGGTCTAAGATGATAGATATTATGTCTTCCTTGGTAGCTTACAAGGCCCTCTAGGATGGTTTAGTGTCTTGTCATCAAATGGTCATTATATATAGTCCCTTCATGTGTTTAGAATTATCTAAGCTAAGTTTGACAAAGTTAAGGTTAAGTGTGAAGTCAATTTAATGAGGAATCATGCTCAAGGGGGAAATTTGGTGGCCCTTCCAATAATAACCATGATCTAAATCTGACCAATTGACCAAGGAGTAAAACTAATAAGTTTATCGCATTGTATTTTTAGGTAATTTGCAAAGATTAAGTAATGATAATATTAAGGTATTTCATTAAATTTAGTCTCATTGTACACTCCAATGTTGAGATGATAATTTATAAGAAAGAGCAATGGTGAAGGTTATATAATGGAATAGGGGTCTTTTTAAGTCATCTAACATCAAGTAATGACATCATGCTTGTATTTTTTCATAAATTTTCTCCAAATGTCTTAATCAACTATTTTCCAATGTTGGAATCTATTTATACATTCCCATTCATCATTTTATAATAGCTAAATAAGAATTTATTAAAAGAGTTAAAAGGAAAAAGAAGTGGGAAACATTTTTACATGCTCCTCCACCTTTTTACAAGTTAGGGGAAGCTATATAATCACTTAGTTCATCATCTCCAACAATTTTGAATGGCAGAACAAGTAAATTACTAAAGAAAGTAAGCTCTTAGAGGTATTTTGAATAGGGTTTTAATTTATGACCAATGTATAAACTTATCTAATACTCCTATTAGTGTATTAAAATCCAAATCCATGAAAAGTGTACTTTTGGTGTCAAACAAAGCAAAACCCTACTTCTTTCCTCCATCTAGCTTCTTGGTAGCCTCAAAAGGCCAATTGGTTTATGGATAGTACTATAAGAAGAAATAAATATGGATACAAAGATATTGGTAAGATGAGGTGACCTTAATTACCTTTCACATTGTGTCTTTCGTTATTTGTTTAGGCTTATTAATTTTATGAACACTCATTATAGAAAGGTGACTCAAAACCCCACTAAGGTCAGTTTTCTCCAAATGCAAAGTTTTGAAGATTAATGAATGCATGAATATAATTTTTTAAGATATATATAAAAATATTTGACCCATTTAGTATCATATTATCTCAATATTATTCATGTTCGTGTTTGGTGTAGTATCAAATAATCTTGATTTGCTAGTTTGGAAATGACAGTCATGTTTGAAAAGAGCTTTGAAGTGTTTGGGTGCATATAATGAATGAAATGAGGTGGATAATATTTTATTAAAATATATAAATATACCTTACACCTATTAATACATCATTTAATTTATGAACTTTAAGGAAAGTAGATAAATATGGACACATAGTTGAGCTATTAGAACTAGCAACCATAGTTGAGTTAGGCCTGGTCAAATGTGGATATGTTTTCTTTATCAAATAAAATTAAATTGAAAATAAAATATTAATATATCATTTAATATCATTATAAAATATTTTATAGTTGGTAATCCATATAATTCAAGGATCCTAATGTTGTTTATAGAGAAAGTTCAAAAGAAGATTGTGAACCTACAAGTCTGCAGACCTATAGGTCAATATTAGCACTAAATAGTTTCAATGGGAGAGTTTATGTTATATAAAAATATATATATATTTTCCTCCTTAAAGTTTACATAATATTCAATATATTTTAAACCCAAACTTCTCAGGCCAATAATGATAGAGAAGAGGTGTATGACTCAGAATTGTAGTCATAAAACCCATCAACACCTATAGGCCTATTATAAGTGAATTGGAGAAGAGGTGTATGGGTTGTTGAATGAATTATTTGAGATATATTAGAGATTTATATATATATAATGGGTTATAATATTTTTATAATATATTCATATTACCTTAAAAGTGATAGAATTTAATAACATGTTAAGAAGCCTAATTAGACCCAAAGGCCTAAGTGACCACCTATAGGCAAGGAAAATAGAGTTTAAGTATCATTAGGCATAAATATACATGGATAATAATATATTGGAATATTTAAGGTTGTTTCAAACACATTGGAAGTAAATACAACCAACAAAATTCATTTTTAAGTCTTTTAGGCCAAAAAACTATCTCAAACTAAACCTTCCAATTTTGCTAATTTGAGAAGATTTTTTCTATGCTTGAAACTACCATCATAGTTTGCATGGGATCACAAGAATGATGAGAGGTTTTGAGAATATTTTTATAATTAATATCTAGGTCTTATTTCATTTGTTAAAACTCATATTATTATCAACAATGCTTAGGAGATGAAATCACTTAAAACCCTATTGTCACCTTATGAAAAGTTTGAGAGGTCTGCCAACTTTGCATTCAATATCAAATGATAATTTTCATGAATTAATATTATATATTGGTAATATGGGGATGATTATTCACTTGAAAATTGTTTCATTGTTTTTGATCTCAAGTCTCCAAGGTCTATGAATCAACCTTAAGAGGGTTACAAGCATAAAACCCTCTTAGTGACTCAATGATTGTGTTTAAAATCTAAATGACTTAAAATGCATTTTTTTCATTTTGAAATATATAGGTCTCATGGTTACCTAAATGGGACATTTTTTGGCATGTGTGGGTTGAGAAGGTATATAAATTGACCTATAAATGATTGTTGTAGGTCTAGAAATGTAGGTTTTAGTGGCTTTTTATGAAATTTGACCAACTAAGACCTAAAAATACCTTGAAATCACTTATGACCTAGAGAATATAGTTTAACATAATTATAAATTACAATAATAATGTTTATAATGACTAAAAAACTATTAATTAGTTTCAGCACACCTAGTGGTAAGCAAGTATGCCATCAAGAGCTCTAATAGACCTAATGCACTCAGGTATCAATCTTAAAGTTGGTTTTGAGATTGAATAGGCATGGAAAGATCTCATACAATGTGTTTAATATATATTAAATCTATGATAATTTTCCTAAATAAAATTAATAATCCTAATATATAAATATATACTTATCATTATGGTCTCCATTTTGATGCAAAGCTTTGATTCAACTTTTACTTACACTTGCTTAAAAACTTGCCATTCCTTCTTGACCCACATTAGGCCTATCTTTCACAAATGGAACAAAACTCAAATTCATTCTTATAATAAGTTACAAAACACCTAAAACATTCAAACAATTTCTTTCAAACCATCTCAATCCATGTTTATCATTCATCACCATGCATGTCATTCAATATTCCACATCTTGTATTTTAAGCCTACTAAACCTATTTTTGGGTAAGTCTCCTTTTTGGGAGAATTTGATAAAACTTCTCAATAAAATACTTACACTTTCAAATACCATTTTTTCCATAAAAATATTTCATCTTTATCTTGACACAACTCCCAAGACACTATGCACTTGTTTCTTTAAGCATTTCTTCAATTAGCCATCCAAATGAACAAATCTCCTTAGTATGAGTAATGTATAGATAATAAATAATAAATAATTTTATTTTTGGATACCCTTTTTCCTCATTCAGCTTATTAAACTCTTTTATAGACCTAAATCTCAAATCACATCACTTTTCTCTCTTTAGCTTGTTACCCATTAGACCTCTTAGCTTCAATTCACTCATACATGCTTGATACACTACTGTACAAAATCCATACAACCTTAATTCCTTGAAAATATTAAATATAATATGATATTAACCCAAAATAAATGTTTTGGGATTTTTTAAGGTTTTCATATCTTAGAATCTTCTAAACCCTAAATCAAGGTTTTTACCCTCATACACAGGCCCAAGAAGGGATAAACAAGCATACATTTATTTAGAGAATATTTAAAGACCCCCTATGACTTTCCTAAGGTCTATTTTAACTTTATAAAACTCTAAAAATTCATATAAGTTCTAAATCACCCTTGAAAGATGTTTTATATCTCCAAATACAAAATTTTGTAGGTGTCACAAGACTATGTTAGGCTACAGTCAACCTGTTTGTCTTCATAGAACCCTATAAAATCCTTTTGGATTATAAATATGGTTTATCAAAATTAATTAATACTAAAACCTATATATTACACTCTCCATTTTATTTCTTTTTATTCTTATAACTTTATGGGTGCCATGATTGTGTAAATAAAGGAGTATTTATCTTGATTGTGTCAAAGAAGCAGGGGTCTATGTCTAGTCAATGAAACTCAATAATGTGTCTAGGTTTTGTATTGATATTAACACAAGTTTTAATTTCATCCAAAATTTTATAATCCATCTAACACCATTAAAATCCCTTTATTCCATTCTTATTCATTGACACTTGATCAATGCAAATAGGGGTCATTCTTGACTTCACACAAGGGTTTGGTTATAACAAACAAGACTATCACTTCTTGTACATATGTATTTATATAATTATTAATTTGGAATTAAAATAAAATATAATACAATAATGTATTCATTACCATCATATTAAATGATTTAACAATCTAACTCTTAATAAATAAGGCTTATTTCAACACTTGATTGTTGCATAACAAAACCTGTAGTCTTTATCAAACCTACAACTTAGCATAATCTATCTTGATTGTGGCTTAAAGAGATCATAAAAAATAAATGGAAATTATTAACCATAAATATTTATATTAAATTAAATGACTCATAAACAAAACCATTTCTTCATTTGTTTTATCAATCAACATTTACATTTGGAACCCAATTCTTGGGCTTGTCAACATTTGAGGATTCTTATTTCAACTTTCCTCATGGCTCCCCATTTTTAATTCATAGATAAGTATCACCTCCTCTCTCACCCTAATAAAAAACACACATACTCTATGTCCTTTTTATATACAAACTAGACTCTAAAACAAGATTTACAACCATTTCTTGATTCAGGAAACCTCTAACGATCTCTAGACCCATGTAGGGTGGTGGACTCCTTAACTACCACTTCACTCCTTAAAATAACATATTAACTCATGAAAACTTTAGTACATTTAATAATACCTTAAAGGTCTATTAAAAATTTATTTCATAAATTACATATCATTACCACTCACTTAGACCACCTAAACATACTGAAATTTTGAAAATCCTTTTTGGCGAGAAAATTTATTTGAGACTCAAATTCAAATTTTACTCACAAAAATGACTTCAAGACACATCCTAGACCAATATTTAAGCATTCATAATATTCCTCTACATCATAGTCCCAAGGGGAGAAAAAAATCCAATCTTCTTCATTCAAATGTTATACAAATATGTATGTTCTTTGCTTTCACACCTATGTCTCTACTTCCTCATCCGTGTCATCTTTTGTTATATCTCATAGTTCTTCTCATATTTCTTCTTATACCTATATTTATTATTATTTATTTGCTTTATTTCATAATTCTTTTCAATCTTCAAGGCATTTAGTAGAAGTTACCATTCCTTTTCCATTGTATCTCTATCAACTCTATTTATGCCTCTTCATTAGTATGATTTATCCATGTTATAATATTTTCCTTCTTTTAATATTCCAATCTCTCATGCTTGAAAATATTCTTTCTATAAACCTCCTCTATCCTATTTTCATCCATTACATTTGTTCCTTTTTTGACTATCAAATCAATCAACTCATTACTTTTCATATGCATTTCATGGACTATCAAATTAGTCTCATCTTCTTTTACTTGTTCATCTCTTTCCTAAAACACTTCATGTGCTTCTTAATTCTTCATTGATATAATGAAATCCTCAAAAAAACCTATTGTGTCTTTATGCAAAACATCATCTTCATCTTCATATTCATAATATTCATAAAAAATTGCATTTAATTCATTCCTTATTGTTTTATTTTCATCTCTCCACTCTTATTCATTAAATAATTCACCATCTTCAGGGTAGAAAATCACCTCATCCTTAGTTGTATCTTCTCTCTTCCTTTCATCAACTTCTTCTTCCCTATGGAATATTATCCAATAAATTTCTTCTTTCTAATAAGGCTCTTCACTGTCCATTTTTTGACCTACATTAAAACATGACAAATTAATATTAGACTTAAAATTTTGAGGCCTAATTTTCTTTCTCTTTTCCATCAACTTCAATTGTTTAATCATCTCCTTACATTGGTTTTTCACACATTCCATTGCTTGTTGATTATGTCACACTTTCATTCTTTCTCTAAAGTTTCACTTGAATAATTTCCTAATATTGATTCCACACTTCAAAATATACACTTTCAAAATTTTCATTAACTCTCTTTCCATCCTTTCGAATGCATCTTTCATTTATTTTATTTCTATCTCTATCATTTTCTTACTGTGGCATTTAAATTTAACCATGTCTCTCACTTTTATTTCTACCTCGCCTTTCATTTTTGTCTTGAGTACCTTACTTGGGTACATAATCTTATTATTTTTGGCCTCACTTGGACCAAATTATTCTGTTTCACACATGTAACCCCTCTCACTCTCTATCTCATTTCCACCTCTTGTCTTTCACACTTGGACTGTCTCCTCTTTCCCAAGCTCTATTTATGAGCTTATCTCTTTTGAGCTTGTTAATAACTCTCTTTATTTATGGATGCCACATTAATTCTCTCTTATCTCCTTTTTATCTCACCTATCACAAACCATCATCAATGCACTCAAACTATCAAATAAACCACAAGTTATGCATACCTTCTCTTTATCTTCCTTTGTCTTTTAATAAGACTCCTTGCAAACTACCTCTTTGATTTCTTACCTATAAATTCATGAAACATGCACTATGAACCATGTAATATTCAATTATATAAATGTATATACATGTTCCCAAATCATCTAGATGTATTTTCTACCAAAATGATGTAGAGATTTCATCAACTTTCAATTCTACTTACACTTGCTTACAAAATTATCATTCTTTCTTAACCCAAATTAGGCCTATCTTTCACAAATGGAAAAAAAATCAAATTCATACTTATAAAAATTTAAAAAAAACCTAAAAATTTCAAACACTTTATTTTAAACCATATCAATCCACTTTTATCATTCATCACCATGCATGTCATTCAATATTTCACTTCTTGTCTTACAGGCCTACTAGCCCTATTTTTGGGTAAGTCTCCTTATTGAGAGCATTTGAAAAACCTTATAAATAAACTAATTACAATTTAAATGA
Organism: Torreya grandis; assembly: GCA_037957365.1. Taxonomy (NCBI): domain Eukaryota; kingdom Viridiplantae; phylum Streptophyta; class Pinopsida; order Cupressales; family Taxaceae; genus Torreya; species Torreya grandis. The sequence continues at coordinate 2,000,527 of JARHVA010002488.1, forward strand.
CCATTTTTTTCTATACAACTCTTTCATATTTGTCTTGACACAACTCCCAATAAATTAGGAACTTGCTTCTTTAAGCCTTCCCTCAATTAACCCTTGAAATGGAAAAATATCCTTAGTCTGAGTAATTAATAGTTAGTAAATAAAAAATAATGACATTTTTGGATACCCTTTTTCCTCATTCATATTATCCAACTCTCTTCTATACCTAACTATCAAATCATATCAATTCTCTCTTTAGCATATTATCCATTAGACCTCTTAGCTTCTATTCACTCCTAAAAGTTTGATAGACTATTATACGGAGTCCATACAAACTTAATCAATTGAAAATATTAAATATAATATTATATTAACCCAAAATACAAGTTTTTGGTATTTTTTAAGGTTTCCATATCTTAGAATCTTTTAAACCCTAAATCAGTGTTTTTACACTCATGTACAGGCCTGAAAAGGGATAAATAAACATAAATTTATTTTTAAAGTATTTTAAGATGCCCTTGTTACATTAATAAGGTTTACTTTAACTTTATACAACTACCATAATTCATATAATTTCTTGATCACCCCTGAAAGATGTTTTAGATCTCCAGATATAGAATTAGGTAGGTGTCACAAGACTATGTTAAGCTATAGTTAGCATGTTTGTCTTCATAGATACATATATAATACTTTTTACTTATAAATATGGTTTTTAATCATTAATTTATACTAAAACCTAAATATTACACTCTCCATTTAATTTCCTTTTATTCTTATCACTTTGTGGGTGCCCTTATTGTGTAAATAGGGGAGTAATTATCTTGATTGTGTCAAAGAAGTAGGGATCTATGTCTAGTCAATGAAACTCAATAATGTATCTAGGTTTTTTATTGATATTAACACAAATTTTAAGTCCATAAAAACTTTTTTAATCCATATACCACCATTAAAATCCCTTTACTCCATTCTTATTCATTGATACTTGATCAATACAAACAGGGGTCATTCTTGACTTCACATAGGGGTTTAGTTGTAACAAATAAGACTATCACTTATTGTGCCTATTTATTTATCCCATTATTCATTTGGAATTAAAATTTAATATAATAAATAATGTATTCCTTACCATCCTATTCAATGAGTTAACAATCCAAATCTTAAGAAACAAGGCTTACTTTAACACTTGATTGTTGCATAACAAAACCTGCAGTCTTTATCAAACCTGAAACTTAGCACAATATATATTTATTATGGATTAAATATAAAATAAATAATAAATTTAAATATGTAACCATAAATATTTATATTAAATTAAATGACTCACAAACAAAAATAGTTCCTCATTCATTTGATCAATCAACATTTACATATGGAACCCAATTCCTGGGCTTGTCAACTTTTGAGGATTCTTGTATCAAATTTCCTCATGGATCCCCATTTTTCATTAATATATAATTATAACCTCCTCTATCACCCTAATATTAACCACACACACTCTATCTCCTTTTTATATACAAACTAGACTCTAAAACAAGATCTATAACCATTTCTTGATTCAAGAAACCTCTAACAATCTCTAGACCCACATAGGGTGGTGGACTTCCTAACTACCACCTCACTCCTTAAATTTAAATATTAACTCATGACCACTTTATGAAATTTATCGAGACTTTAAATTTATATTACAACATTATTTCATCAATTAAATATCATTAACAATCACTTAGACCACCTAAACATCTTGAAATTTTAAAAAATTCCTTTTGTCTGGAAAACTTATTTTGGACTCAAATTCAAATGACACTCACAAACATGACCCAAAGACACATTATATACCAATAATTTATCATTAATAATATTCCCCATAATATTCTCCTACATCACATTTGAATAAAATAATATGTTTAATGAAATGTAGGTTCTTATTACTTTAAAAAAACTTGAGTCTTGATCCTAAGCCTCACTAAGATGAGAGAGAGAGAGACATTTAATTGTCCTAGGAGGGCATGGAAAGACTCCAAGAATCATGATAAAGAGTGTCACATGTAAAGGCATATACTTATAACTCCTTATAAACCAATAATGGATAGTTTCATGAATGAGGTTGAAGAGTCATCAAATAAGTTCAAGAGTCACTCTACGCCACCATTGATGAGGAAGATCATATCAAATTAACATATGTTGAGGAAAGTTTTGTTACTATAATTTTTCAATTTTTATTACTTGTAACTTTATTATTCATGATGGGACACTTATCATATGCCTTTGATACATCCATATTCTCTCTCTTTCTTAGTCTCTTTTATATATATGCCAAATTTTTGCTTTTTAGGGATCCTCCAATTGAGTATGAAAAAGCCATAGTCATTTTGTAATCCATTGAAGCAATAGACAAACTATTTTTACCTTCTCTTATGATTATATTATAGTGTTTGAGAATTAATTATTAATCTTGTATATATTTTATTTAGTTCTCCATGACATTTTGTCTCATTCTCTCACCTATATGTAGTTTAAACTCACTCTTCTAGGTTATATGAATTTTTTAAGTAGTCTTGTTAAGGTTAAGTGAGGTAATCCATTAGTGTCTTTTAGACTTATTAAAAATAATCCTTCCTTGCTAATAATCATATACCACCTTCTTATTTAAATATTTATGTAAGAGGAGTAGATTAGGAGTATTGTATAAATAGTTCAGCTTCATGCTCATTATACATCTATAAGTGTGTGGTAGTGGTTAACAAATTTGGTGAACCACCTCCTTAGTTTTTTTTCATTTATCTCTATCCATTTTCCCTTGTAATCAATATTTTTAGTAGTTATTATAATTTAAATAATCAAGGTAACTATCCCTATATATAGGTTCAATCCATTATATTTATCACCCATAACCTAGGATCATTCCCATGCTATTATTTAAGTGAGGAGGCTTGAACAACCTCCTCAAGCTGTAACTTTTGATGATAAAATTTTTAGCACACCTAGGGGGACAAGATATTTCATCCATTGATGATTAATTAGTTATTATATTCAATTAAATAATGTTTGAAGGCATAAACACAAGCATAAATGGTGAATCCAAGTTTATTTAGCTATTTTTAGCATCCTAGGTATTCTTTCAAGCAAGTAATCTTTATATTTTACCTTTGACATGAGATTTCATGATTGTTTTTGGAGTGGATTTATATTTTACTCAAGTTGGTGAGCTGGATAAAGCCTATGTTTATCCTTAACATCAACATGTTGATCCTTATCAATAATATAATGATTCATATCAACCTCATTTTGAGCCATACTAGCCTTTCTACCAAGAGAATTATCATTCTTATTTTCCTTAATAACCTTTCCAAGATTGGAAATATTCATACCAATGTAATAAATCTTAAAATCAATCATATATGCCACTTTCCACCCAAACTAAACCTCTTTGGTTGCCTATTCATTCCTCTAATTAGCCTTGTCAAAACCAAGTTGCCCCTAGTCAACATAGTTACATTACTACCTAGTCTATCTCAAGCTTTAAATAAATATTTTAAGATATGAAAGATTATTATAGCTAGTTAAGAGTAAGTGGGCACCTATTGAGAGAGAGAATCAACAAAGACTAACCAAAGATATGTTGGATAGAGGTGACCTAATTTAGTGAATAGAGGATAAGTTAGTGGTTCATGAGAGGCAAAAAGTTCAATACCATCATCCTCATGTGATTTATCATACTCCAAATCATCCCTATTTTATTATACTCATTCTTCCTCAAGATAGAAAGTCAAATGAATTTCAAAGTATCCCAAGCCTTTCACCCATTTCTCAAGAAAAAGTTGTCCATGAAGACCAAGATAAGTAAGAATTTAAGTGTTTTATTACTACTTGGAGGGAAAATAATGAGGCTATATTGTAATAAAACTCTCTTTACCTACCCCAATAGTCCCCCATAAGGTATTTTAAGATTCCAAGTTGGAATCAAGTCATGGAATCATGGGATAAACAAAATGGAAAAAGCTTAGATTGGGATATTGAGGCTAAAGATAAACCTTTGCCTATTCAATCACCATCCATCTCTCTTAAAGAAACCCAAACCTTCACATGATGTAATTATATCAAAATAGGAATATAAAATAAGAGATAACTCCCAATATTTAAGAGTGTCTACCCAATCCCCAATCCAGTTCATGAACCTATTAAATGCCCACCCATCAATCCTCAAGAACCTAAAACTTTCCCATCATGGAGATCAATTCAAGAAAGCATTAAAATAAAGAAGGAAGTCCATGTTAATAATTTTAAAGACACAATTATATATGGGTTTTAGGGATTGATTAGCTAATTTAAAGATAATAATTATAGGCTCATTTATCTCAAAATTCCAATTCATATTTATGAGTTTGAGTAGCCCATCCTTGAAAAAGAACATGTTATATGTGAGGATAATGAAGAAGGTCAAGTTGTATACATAAGTAAGCCTCAATAAGGATATGAAGAGGATAATTTAAGTTAATATTATGAGGAGATAATAATTAGAACACCTCTTAGTGAAGAGAGAATCAATTTAGCCTTCAAAATTGAAGAGAAAGGTGACCTTCATGGAGTACAAGTTGATCAAGTGATAGTACACCTTGAAAGAGATAATCTTCCTGAATGTAAAGAAAGTTCAAATCATGTTGTTGAAGTATAATAAGTATCTCCTAGGGATTCATTTAAATTTTTTATATATTTTTTTGATCCCTAATAACATGATAAAATAGGTAAAAACTCTAATTCCTTCTCAAATTTTGTTGTGACTACCACTATATCAACTCATATTAAGCTATAAGAAAGTCTAATAAACTAGAACCAAGTGAGGTTTAGTTACAAGACTTATTTGAATTCCTAGGATCATGTTACACTCTTCAACATGTAGTTTATAGTATGATACAAACTAAGGGAGGCCATTTTATTAAGCAAACCAACAAGAAAGATGAAGGAAACTCTCCAAAATTATCATTCCAAGAAGCTACTTCAGTTGAATTTGACTTATTTGATATTTTCAAGGAAGTATATCAAATACTTAGTCTATTTTTAGACATATTTTCACTCTTGGAAAGTAATACAAACCTCTATTAGCCTCAACCTCTCAAACAGAAATAAACTTCACATCTTGAAGCCAATTCTAAAAGCATATTGTAAGAAACATTAAAATCCATTTAGTTTGATCCACCATCTCTTGAGGAGGAAAAGCTTTTCATGTGTTGAAATTTGATTAATTCTATATCACTACAAGAGCATGTCCTATCAGCTAATTAGCTTAGCTAGAATCCAAGGAGGAGTCATTTCCTATGATGTTCATTTTAGAACATAAAAATGAGCCTAAACACGTCCAAGATTAGTCCAATCATACACCCCTGATCACTCATGATGAAATTAAGATGGAGAAGGTTTAAAAGGTTTATTTTTAAGGAGAAGAGGGTGTCAAGATAGACATTCCTTTTCTATTCTCTCATGGATTCCATCAAGATTTCTAGTCACATGAGTTTGGTGAAGAAAGGTAGCTACTTTGATCTAAAAGTTAATGGTTTTCTTCATAATTGTCTTAGGTTTTTAGAGTAGTTTAGTATAAGTTATATTAGTTATTTATTGTCTTATATTTCCTATAAATGCTTTGTGTAATAATGTTTTATTATGTGTGGAGTATCCTTATTTGTTATTGTTGTGTGTTAGTGAAGGCATCATTAGTTATCTATCCTTGTTTTAAGGCATTTAAAATCAGGTTCAAAGTCCAATCAAGTCATAATTTGAGTTATAGGTGACTCCATATCCCAATGGAGGTATAAGTCAACTAGTATAGATGCATAGAAAGAATGCAATCATAGGAGGTTGTCAAAGATGTTAGATGAAACTAGCCACCATTAATGAGTATCATTTGAAATTTTGATGTACTTGATCTTAAATTTATTAATATCCATTATAAAGTTCTTGTATTGATCATTAATGGTCTGAGATGATAGGTAGTTTGTCTTTTTTGGTAGTTTATAAGGTCCTTTAGGATGGTCTAGTGACTATCAGGGTTAAGTCACTTTGTATTGTCATCAAATGGCCATTCTTTGTATTCCCTTCATGATTTTATCATTATTTAAGGTAAGTGTGACATAGTTAAGTGTGAATTCAAGTCAATGAGTAATCATAATCAAGGAAGTAATATGGTGACCCTTCCAAGAAGAACCATGATCTAAAACTAACCAAAGAGTAGAACTAGTAAGTTTATCACATTATATTTTCAAGTAATTTGGAAATATTAAGGTATTTCATTCACTTTAGTCACATTGTGCAGTCTAATATTGAGATGATAATTTCTAGGAAAAATCAAATGTGAAGGTTATATCATGAAATAGGGGACTTTTTAAGTCATCTAACATCAATTAATGACATCATGTTTGTACTTGTCTATACATTTTCCCCAAATGTCTTAATCATTTGTTTTCTAATGTTGGAATCAATTTGTAATTGCCCATTCATCATTTTATAATAGATAAATGAGGCATTATTTAAATATATGTATAGAAAAATAAGTTGGAAACATTTTAGCATACTCCTCCACCTCCGTAAAATTTAAAATAAGTTGGATAATCACCTAGTTCATCTTCTCTAATAGTTCTAAAGAGAATAATAGGTAGATTCATGAAGAAAACAAGCTCTTGGAGTCATTTTGTAAAGGTATTTCATTGATTGACAATGTATAAAATTTATAATACTCATCTTAGTGTCTTAAAACCCAAATCCATGCAAAAAGTGGAGTTTTAAAGTCAAAAAAGAAAAAACCTCCTTCTTTCCTCTATTGAGCTTATTAGTAACCTCAAAAATCCAACTAGTTTGTGGATAGTACTATAAAGAGAGACACATATGGATCCCAATATATTTGGTAGAGGAGGAGACCCTAATTCCCTTTCACTTTTTTTCATTGGTTTTCTATTTAGGATTATTAGCTCTATGAAAAATCATTAAGAAGTTAAGGGTGTAAAAAGGTGATTTAAAACCCCATCAGGTTTAATTTTATCAAAATGTAGAGTTATAGAGATTAATTAATTAATATGATTTAATAAAGTATATTGAACACTATTTAACTAATATAGTACCATATTCTCTCATATTTCTTCATGTTCATGTTTGGTGTAGCATCAAATAACCTTGATTTGCTAGTTTGAACATGACAGTCATGTTCACAAAGAGATATGAAGTGTATTGGTGAATATAATGAATTAAATGAGGTGGATATTAGTTTATTAAAATTTATTAATATACCTAAAACCTACATAAACATCATTGAATGTGTGAACTTCAATGAAAGTAGATAACTATGCATCCATAATTGAGCTATTGGAACTAATAGCCATGGTTTAGTTAGGCCTAGTTTAATGTGGATATGTTTAAATTATAAAATAAAATTTAATTCAAATTAAAATATTAATACATTCTTGAATATAATTCTCAAGGAGGTTCTAGGTGGTAAGCCTTAGAAGTTAGGTATCCTAATGTTGTCTATAGGACAAGTTTAAAAAAAGATTGTGAACTTATAAATCTATAGACTTGTAGGTCAAATTAGCACTAAATGGTTTCAATAGGGATTTTATATGGTTTATATAAATAATTATATAATTTACTCCTTCTATTTTATAAAATATTCCAAAGACTTGAAACCCAAACTTCTCACTCAAGCCAACAGTGAAATAATGAGGTCCAAGTGCATACAAAGCAACATAATGCATGTAACCAACATACTTATAATTATATAGGAAATAAAAATTCATATCACTCTAGTGGACATTAAATTCACTATATAAATCCTATAAAAGTATTCTCTAAGGATCTTAAACATCTATCAAGGCTCAAACATCAAATGGACTACATAAGCTATGATGTATTGTATGAACCTAAAGGAAGACTATGAAGGTTACAAATACACACCCAAGGTGTTTTTATTCTATTGGAGTGATGGAAAATATTTAAAAGCATAATTAGCTTGTTTAATAGTTATATCAATGATAATTTTAACTCAATAAGATAACACAATAAAATAAAGGTTTTAGGCCTAGTGATCACCTACACTGTTGTCATAGGAAGTAGGAGCAAAACACATGTTGATGATGGATGTTTTAAGAAATAAAATATGGAAGGAGTTAAAATCAAATGTGAATGGAGTTTTTATCTTAAAAATAACACATCAAGAAGTATTTTTTAGCCTATAATACTCAATTTAGTAAACCTATAGTCAAAAGGTTCTAATAACCACCTACAGGTTGGTTATAGGTAGATACAATAAAAAGTACAGTTGTAGTATCTAATGGAGGGTTATTAGGTCTTTATAAGGAAAATGGAAATATGAAGGATCCATATAACATTTTTAAAAATCACCAAGGTGCCAAAATTTAAGATAAAAGGATACACCCTCATAATTTTAGTCATGAAGCTAATAAGCACTTACAAGCTTGTTATAGGTGAATTGGATAACAAGTATATGAGTTGTTGAATTATGTCATTTATATATATTTGAGAGTCAAGGAGATATATCTAATAGGTTATAAGGTGTTGATAATATATTCATAGAAACTCAAAATTTATAGAATGCAATAACAGTTTTAGAATCCTAATTAGGCCTAAAGGCCTAAATGACCACATATATGCAAGAAAAATAGGGTTTGAGTATCATGAGGCCTCAATATAGATGAAATTAGTTAAAACCCTTTTATCACCTTGTGAAAAGTTTCAGAGGTATACCAACTTTGCATTAAAAATCCAAGAATAATTTTAATGTATTGATATGGTATATTTGTAATATGGGTAGGGTTATTCATAAACATTTGTGGCATTGGTTTTGATCTCAAGGCCCCATGGTTTATGAATCAACCTTAAGAGGGTTACAAGCCTAAAACCCTCTCAGTGACCCGATGACTATGTTTTCCTTATAAATGAACTAAAATCCATTTTTTTGGTTTTAAAATTATTATTGTGACCTCTATAATTCTCATGGTCACCTTTATGGGCCATTATTTTGGCATGTGTGGGTAGATAAGGTATAAAAATTGGCTTAAAAATGACTGTTACAGGTCTAAAAATGTAGGTTTTGGTGGTTTTTCATGAAATTTGACCAAGTAATACATAATTAAATAACCTATTACCTAGATAATATAGTTTAATATGATTTTAAAGACCCATAAGAACGTTTACAATGACTTAAAAACCATTAATTAGTTTCAAGACATCTAACGATAAGCAAGTATGCCATCGAGAGTTCCTAATGGTATGCACTCATGTATCAATCTTGGAGATGGTTTTGAGATTGAATAGGTGTTAAATGATCCCATAAATGGTGTTTAATAGGTATTCACATTATTATAATATTCCTCAACTAAATTAATAATCTTAATATAGAAAGATAGACTTGTCATTTTGGTCTCCATTTGAATCAAACAAGCTTTTTAATAAAATACATGTTCTTATCCATTTGAATAAACTTGAGTTTTTATCCTCAACCTTACCAATATGAGAGAGAAATTTAAGTGGCCTAATATGGTATATGAATACTCCAATAATCATGATCAAGAGTGCCACATGTCAAGACATAGACTTGTAACTCTTTCTAAACCAAGAATGGACAGTTTCATGAATGAGGTAGATGACTCATCCAAGAAGGTTAAGAATAAATATACACCACCATTGATGAATAATAAGATCATATAAAGTTGAAAAACATTTAGGATAGTTTCATGACTATCCTTTAGTATTTTTTATTACTTGTAACTTACTTCTTCATATTGTGACACTTGACATATGCCTCTCCTACATCCATATTCTCTCTCTTTCTTAGTATCTTATATATTTTTGGCATTGTAGGGATCCTCCACTTGAGTATGTCAAAGAAATAATCCTTTTATAAGAAATTATAGTAATATAAAATCTAGTTTTAACTTTTCTTATGAATGTATTCTTGTGTTTATGCATGAATGATTGATTTTGTCTAGTGTTGAATATATATATATATATATATATATATATATATATATATATATATATATATATATATATATATATATATATATATATATGTATGTATATATATATATATGTATATATATGTATATATATATATGTATATATGTATATATATGTATATATATATATATATATATATGTATATATATATGCCTAATTTTGGCATTTTAGGGATCCTCCACTTGAGTATGTCAAAGAAATAATCCTTTTATAAGAAATTATAGTAATATAAAATCTAGTTTTAACTTCTCTTATGAATGTATTCTTATGTTTATGCATGAATGATTGATCTTGTCTAGTGTTGAATATATATATATATATATATATATATATATATATATATATATGCCTAATTTTGGCATTGTAGGGATCCTCCACTTGAGTATGTCAAAGAACTAATCCTTTTATAATCAATTATAGTAATATAAAATCTATTTTTAACTTCTCTTATGAATGTATTCTTGTGTTTATGCATGAATGATTGATCTTGTCTACTATTGATTTAGTTATCCTTGACATGTTGTCTCATTATCTCACCTATACACATTTTGAAATCACTCTTTTAGGTCATAAAAAGTTTTTAAGTATATTTTAAAGGTTAAGATATTTAATATTCCATTAGTGTATTTTATACCTCTTTAAAATTATCCCTCCTTTCCTAATCATCATCTACCACCTTCATATTGAAATATTTATGTAAGAGGAGTAGATTAGAAGTACTGTATGAACAGGTCAACTTCATTCTCATTATGAATCTACAAATGTGTGGTAGTGGTCAAAACATTTGGTGCATCACCTCCTTAGTTTTTTCTTAATTATATCTATCCCTTTTCCCTTGTAAGTAATAGGTTTAGTAGTGATTCTAGGTGAAAACATCAAGGTAAGTATCTCTATATAGAGGTTGAATCCATTCTTTAGGTCACTCATAACCTATGATTGTTCCCATGTTATCACTTAAGTGAGGAGGCTTGAAAACCCTCCTAAAGGGTGAAAAATTTGATGTAACACTACCCTTGAATCATCCCTTAAGTTTTCAAATAGTTTAAACCATTCTTGGTGGCTCAACTAACCATCTCCATATTTCTCTCAATAATTTTAAATGGTCATCATCCTTATGGATGATGACTCACTAGCCACCTTTGATTATTTGAATTATTTAAATATTCAAATAATCCTCCACAATTTGATCTTTCCTCTAAAAATCTATAAATAAGCATGAATTCCATCACTTTCATCATCCTAACTTATGCTAAAATTTTTTTATCAAATTCACAAGTGAATTAAAGCTATCAAAGAATTTTTTTGAAACAAAGCCCTACCCATTGTACCTTATAGTGGATGAGTAATTAACCACAATTCAAAAAGAGATAATCAAATTCACATCGCAATGGAAGAATCTTTTTTTACTAAGGTATAAGTTTGTGTTGTTGTTTTTGTGTGTATCTCTATCATAGGTTGAGTTAGTTTAGATTAAGATTTCATAGCTTAATTTGACTTTATAGATTTCTTTCAATAAATTTTAACATGCTCGGTGGGATTTTACTTCATATTTTTCATCTCATAATCATCATAGGTATATTTAAAAGAAGTTTTCAATTTATTCTTGTTGTTTTTATTTTACATATACATTTAATATTGGTCTTGGAAGTGTTATCTAAAGTTGCAAGTACTGTTCTAGATTTTTAAGTTTTGTTGTGTATGTTTTCTACATAACTATGAATTCAAAGAGTTTAATAGAAAAATTTAAATAGAGAACTATGAAATCATTATTTATCCTATTTTTACAATCTTTTTCACAATTGTATTAATTCCATCATCTTTCTACTTTATTTTTACTTTTCTATGTTTTCTATTTTTCATAACTCTCTATTTTAGGTTAACTATAAAATTAGTGAGTTAAACAACAAAATTATATCATTTAAATATGAAATTGGTCCAACCACATATTAAATCACTTAGAAACTAATAAATCATTACCTATGTTTTTCTATCTTTTCTATTTAATTATGAATCTATTCAATTTAGTTAAGAAATCAACATTATCAACTATGAAATCATCATTATCAACTATAAAAACATCATTATCAACTTCTAAATCATCATTTTTAACTATGAAATTGTAGATTATAATAACAAATTTTGTAAGTATAGTTATGAAATTATTTTAAAACTATGAATTCATTATTTATGTATTTACTACAGTCTATCTTTTTCTATGTCTATATCATAAAATTTTTGTATTTTTACTTGAATGTGTATTCTTGAATTTATAAAAGGACATATTTTTGTGGTTTTTCCTTATTTTTTTGAAAGTTTCCTTGACTCTAAGCCAAAACAAACTTTATGATAAATTGTAGGATGCTAGTCAAAGAAATTTTTCAAAAAGGCTAAAACAAAACCAAAATCTTTCCTTTTATGTTACTAATGTTTTATTTCAATTTTAATTTTCAATTTATATTAACTACCTCACACTTGATCTATTTTATTTAATTAATTTCTTTTTTCCAGCATTCTATTTGATATGTGAAATTATGTATGCTCTTTCCTTGACATCACATTGGTGATGATAATTGGTAATCAAAAATAATTTAATAACTTTTTTGTTACTCAAGTTGTGCTTATGTGTATTCCATTACAATCGTATCACATTGGTGATGATACATAGGAATTAGAGATAAGCATTAAATTTTTATTTTGTTTTCTAGGGGATCTATTGACCATGGATTTCACCACCACATAATAGGACAAACACCATGTAACAATAAAGTATATAAATTGGGATACAATCATTTTAAATTCTTAAGAAGTTTTATGATTTAAGAATAATGTGATGTGATGGGATTTCAAGACTCAATACCTAGGGTTTTAATAGTTGCCTTGAAATATGATTTTGCCAATTGTCAACAAATTAAAACTCCTATGACTATGTTCAGAATGTTGCGACAAGACCCAATAGTGTGCATCTTATCAATCAATTTATTATATATAATTGGGCCTCAATTTACCAAAATGTATATTATAGGGTTCCCCTTTAGATAATATTTTTAAAACCTTAAGCCTAAGAAATCCTATTTATTATTTGACTTTGGTGCATTAATTAGCAGTTAGTACCAATAAATTACCTTCCACACACCCTTTAAATTATACTAAGTGGGTCATGGGAATGATATGATCCTCTATGATTATTTCCTTGAAATATTATCCCACAACTGAGAGCATAGATAAGTAAGTGACATTGGAAGGCCCAAAAATTATTCATGACCTTAATCCTAGATTTTCACCTTTTGGTGCAATTGTGTGATTATTTAAAGTTGGACTTTTTTTGTTTCATTTTTATTTGACACATGTTTAATCATATTTTAGTGAAAATTAAGTTATTTTGAGTCTTAAATATATCATAACATTTTAAAATCAAACTTTCCTAAAGTTAAAACTCAAAAGTAATTAGTTAGCAATTATAATTTTCAATCATTTTGGTTCTTGTTATTAGTTTAATTTTTCATTTCTTTGAGTCAATTCATTTTTATCAATCCATATCACCTATCAAAAGTCAAATGGCCATGATTAATAATTTTAATGCAAAGGATGTACCATCTGGTAATGACCTTTTTCAATTCGGAAGCCAAGAGCATCATGTATAAATACATGAAATCAATTAACAAAAATGAGGAAGGGATTACAAGATGAGGGTATACCCAAATATATCTTACCTCCTCCCTCATTTTAACAATACATCATGTCCAAAAAAATGATGTCTTTCTTCAAGATTTGGGCTTAGGATAAAAATTCCCACCTGATTTTGATGTAAAAAACTTGCAATACTTATTGTAAGTAAAGATATTTCACCTTTCATATATGATCAATCCACATCACAAGGCCCTTTATATGGGTATAAATTTCCTCATATGATCCTCAAATCCCAATCTTTAAGCATCTCAAGGCAAATGAAAAATTATCCTCCATGAGGAATCCTCCCAAGTAAGTCATGGATTTTCTATGGAAACTCATACACACCATGATAACCAATAGATTATGCATCTCTAATAATATCAAGCAACTAATCCTTTTGTTAATAAAAATCTTAGTCATCCTAATGTGAATGTGAATCTTAATTTTCATTCACATATCAAAACAACTAATCTATGTTTGAATATGCATTCAAACACATCAATCACACATCCATCCAACTAAAGCTTGAACCTTCATTCAAGTTTACCAATCACATATCAAACCGATCCAAACTTGAATATACATTTAATTTTAACCAATCCAAATCTAATCACACTAAACTTGAATGTAAATTCAAGTTTTCAAGTACATGGTCAAATGAATCTAAGTTGGAATCTTCATTAAAACTCACAAATCAACCCAAATTAGAGTCTCCAAGGCTAACCAATCATTACCAATCCAAATCAAAATCAGAGCTTGAATCATTAATTTATCTCACCAATCCAATGATCTAATCCAAGTTTGAGAATTACTTCATGTATGCTTAATAATTCTAGTCCAAATAGCTATTTGAAAAATTAGTTTTCTCATCCCAATACTATTGGATCAGTTCTATCCAATCCAAATCAAACCCCACATAATGTTAACTATAATACAAACCCTCCATTCAACCCTAATACCCATGTTAACCATATGACTAGCTCACATCCAAACCAAAACTTAAACCCAAATAATTCAAACAACCCCAACCTTAGCACAAACCTTAAACAAAATAATTTAAACACAAATAGTAACTATATATTTAACCCAAAAAAAAATCAATTCAACCCAATACAAAACAAAATTCACCCAAGTTAAACCAATTCTAACTTAAACATGAGTTCTAACCCATCCAAGTTAAACTATAGCATAAATCTATAGCAACTCAACCCCAACCTTTTAATCCAATCAGTATTTAGCTATAGTAATAGCCCAAACTATTTATGTTTTATCATTTATGTCTCCAAGGTGTCCAAAAGTGTCCATGAGATGATATGTATACATGGTCCTCAATGACAAAGTGTACCTTAGTGCTCACATAGTTTACATGAGACCCTATAGGTTTTGGTCTTATTATGGATGTTGTTGATGATGTGTTCTTGATGAAGAGGCCTTATGGGTTGTAATATGTACTTGGTGTACTTTTTTAATTGAAAATAATCAATTTGAGTAGTCTTGTGAAGGTATAGGTTATCCTAGTCATCTTGGCAGAGTTTCCTAAGTGAGCAAATTGATGATGTCATAATTCACATGTGTGAAGGTGTCAGAAGAAATTGGTTACATAGGTTTGTTTTATTTTGTGCCTAGAGCACATGTTTAAAATTTCATTCCTTGATATGATGTATATCAAATGATATGATTGTGAAAATTTTCTCTCCCAAGTATATTTCATTGTTTTTATACTTAGTCAAATTTACATTTTTTAGTGACCATTAGAATTCAAATATTTGAGTTTTACAAAGGAAACTAGTTATAATTATTTGATTTGTATCTTAATAAAATGGATGAATTTGATGATGGAGTAAAAATAAAAGTGGTAAATAACTTCAATTAAAATCCAAATAATTATTAGGATGTTTTATTGGTTGTACAATTGCATTTATTATAGCTTAAAGTTGACCAAGGGTTTGACCTTAATTTGTTAAGGACCCAAAAAAGGTGTTTTAGTTTCTATTGATGATATTTAGATGTTTCATGATGATTTATATATTTTAGAGTGTTTTATACTCCCTTAGAATAATATTTATGGATTTTGGAGGTTTGACCAATCCATCTTCAATATGAACCATTTCTTGGAAGTTGACTTTTTGTTCATTCATGGTGTTTTCATTTATAAGGCAAATGATTGATCAATTTTGCATATATAGAGGTGTGTAGTGATAAATTTAATCACTTGAGGGTGTCTTAGGGGTAATGTTGAATGTACCTATATTCCTATAAGTGTTCTTGTGTTCTATTTTTCTTGGTGAAGTGTTAAAGGGATGAATAGGTCTCCATGGACCTAAAAGGGCTACTTAGGCCTATTTGAAAGGTATTATTTGATTAAGGGTGATATATAAATGGTATGGTAAACCTATGTAGGTGGTTTTTATCCTTTTATAATTTGGATAGAACTCTTAAGTATTAATTAATGTCTTGTGGTCAACCAAGAAGCTGGTGATCATGAAGACTCTATAAAGAGCAAAAATAAAGATGAAGGCTTTTAGAGAGAATGAGAGAAGCAAAGTGAAGTGTGAGTAAGTTTGGTGGATGAATTGAAGATAATATTAGTTTTAGGTATATGTGTGTGACCTATTAGTCATGTTTCTATTGTGTTACCATTTTTTTCAATGGTTTATGGTTGAGGATGAGAAAAGAGGTATAGAGTGATCCAAAAGGTTATTTTGGATGTATTATTAGTGTGTGAAGGATTGAAAAAGTGTGAAAGGCTAAAGAGAGTTGTTATTCATTATTTATCCATCATATTTTAAGGAAATAAAATTTATATAGGTTTTTATATCGTAGGTGTTGTGTGGGTCCTCAACATCTAGGGAAAGTGGGTGTTTGTCCATGCTTAGGGGTTGGTACTCCTTGTGAATTGGGTGCTTCACTAAATTCTCTTATTTATGATCTATGATATGAATATATTTCATTTGTTTGTATGATTTAGAGTCTATTTTATCCCCCATGAGGGTTTTCCACATAATTCATGTTTTATTGCTTTGATCTTACATTGTTTTTTATTCATTGTAATCAATGGTTTATATGTTTCATGATGTTATTTTGAATGGTTAAGAGTTTGAAAAATTATAATTGAAGTTGATTTTTTTGTATCGTTGATTCATTTCCCCCCTCTCAGTGATTATACCTCTAAAAATTGGTATCAGAGCCACACCTTCTTAATAAGTTTAACCACTTGAAGGTGATAAAAGTTATAATGGGTAGTCATCAAATGCAAGATAGTTTATCTACTAAGAAAGCACCACTATTTAATGGATCCAACTATTATTTTTGAAGTGCAAGGATGAATACCTACATAATGTCTCTAGGGTTTAACATTTGGAAATATATTATGGATGGTTATTCCACACCCTACTCCTCCAACTAGTGTAACGAACAATAAGTTGAGTGATAAAAATTCTAAATCAATAAATGATATCATTTGTGGCCTATCATAGGCTGAGTTCACCAAGGTGATCCATTTTAAGTCTACCAAGGAAATGTAGGACAAATTATAAATCATCTATCAAGAGGATTCAAAGGTTAAGTTGGCTTAATTTCAAACTTACTGAAGGTAATTTGAGGGCCTCAAAATGAAGGAAGAAGATACTATGGCATCTTAAATTCTAATGGATAATGAGGTGGTAAACATGATCAAAGGTCTTGGAGTGGAAATTAAAGAAGCTACTATAGTACAAAAATTATTAAGGTCTCTCACCCTCAATTTTGATTCAAAAATATCTACTATAGAATAAATTCATGATCTCATCAAGATGAAAATAGATGAATTTCATGGCATACTTATTGCCTATGGGATGAGATTCAATGAGGAAAAACCACCAAAGAAAGAAGCAGCCTTTAAGGTGATCAAAGAGACAAAAATCAATAATAACAAATTAAGTCTTGAAGACTTTGATCTTAATGAAGATTAACTTGAATCCATGATTGAAAGATAATTTAATGTAAGATCAAGTAAATATTAATGTAAATTTCCTTTTAATGTTTTTCATGTGGTACAGTTGGTCATTTTGCAGCTAAGTGCCCAAATAGAGGAAAATCTAAATATAATGAAGCTCATAAAGAATCTCATGAGGATGAGCACAAGAAATCTAAATGACTTAGTAAGTACAAAATGTTCTTCAATAGAATAAATGATAAGGAGTCATACATAGGAAGCAAGAATCTTTACCATGAAGAAGTAATGCATCTACTGAAGAAGAAATATCCACATCAAAAAGTGATGATACATCAAATAAGACAATATTCATTACTATTAAGTATGATGATGGTGAATGTTCTTTAGGTAGAGATATCTTTAGTGGAGATATCTTAGAGGAAAAAGATGAGCAAGTCACTCTTGAAGACAAATATCTAAACACCTTGGAAGAATTAAAGCTTATACAAGGTTAGAATAGAAATCAAGCATCCTTGATCAAGACCTATGAGTAGAAAATTGGCTTATTTGAAGAAAGAATGAGAAATGAATTCAAAGAGCATGATGATATCACTCAACATCTTGAAACTCAAGTTTGTACCCTTGATAAAGAGGTAAAGAGAAAGGATGAATAACATGTCAATTATAAATTAGAGATGGAGTCTTTGAAGGTGAAACTAGATCAAGCTATAAGTGAGATTAAAACATATCAAAATTTGGATACAATTAGTAAGAAGCTTAGTGAGATGCTTGATAATCAGAGAGTGCCTAAATATAGGTTTGGTCTTGGTTTCAATCATGATCAAGTGAAGTAAAATGCTATAAAAATCATAAGTTTTTTGAATAATACTATGAATATTCAAATGTATTTAAGTGATAGGTTTGGAATTGGTTTCACTAAGAATCAAGGAGAAAAAAAAGGAGTAATCTTTCATGCCAATAAAAGGGAAAATTAGATAAGACATCCCAATGATATAAGGTACATAAATTACTTTAATGGTCACTATCATTATAGCCATCATTTTGGTCATAGGATCATGGAATATAAAATAAAAACTCCTAGTAAGAGATTTGCATGGAATTATGAGAAAGATAATGGCAAGCATGAATAATATCATCACTCAAGATAGTCAACTAGTCCAAAACAAAAGCATAACATCATGTGCTACAGGTGTCAATGGATTGGTCATATGTAAAGGTCTTAAAATTACTTAATTATTAAATCAAATGATCAGATGCATGAATGGGATAATAAAAATTCAAGGAGTCATCATGTAGCCCATACATAAGGTATGTATAATTAAAAAAAAAAATCATTTTCTTCAAGTGTTAGGAGAGAGGTCACATAGCAAGGTTCTATAGGAATGGTAAAAATTTTACTTAAAAGAATGTCAATCCTAACATGAATAAAAGGAGACATAATTAATGGAGACCCAATGATTTTAATGAAAAACATGTTCAAAATGGATTGTTTATCATAACCGAACATGGTACAACTTGAAGTGTTATAGAGAAAAAATTATCTACACAAGTTGACAAGAAGATAAAGAAAGATTTTGAGTCAAAAGGAATGAATGAGGATAAATATCCATCAAAGGTTAAATGGATTATAAGGTAGGATTGCAATTAAAATGAGATCTTGGAGATATGGGAGTCTCCTAAGTTTTGGGACTTTTAGTTCTTCTAAGTTGAGGAAGTGTCTCTACCTATTCTTCTTAGAGACATTATTCTAAGAGAATAAGTATTTATGTATGATAATTTTACTCATAAATTATTATAAAAATCATTGGTCAATGGGTAATTATGTATTCTTGTAAAGTATCATTTTTTGGCAAGTAGGTAGTAAGATCAGCTCAAGGACTTTGGTCCTAGAGATAAGTTTATGACATTTTTAATGCCTAGTTTAAGAGGCCTAATCGTGAACAATGAAGGTAAGGTTGATATGGAATTTTAAAAAGATGTGTCTAAGTTCAATCCATGGGGTTTCATGCATTATATTATTCATGTGAATCTTTAATGAAAATTTGTTCTTTTTAACCATTTTGTTTAGTGTTCACTACCTAGTGTGAGTTCATCATACACAATTGGTGCATTTGGGGTCATTAAAGTAAAAAGATATTTGAGACCAATTGAGGTTGATTGGATAGGTGTATAAGGTGCCTTTTAATTTTAAAAATTATCTCATGATATTTTTAAGATGTTTTGGAATAGTGGTAGGTGTATACATAGGGTATACAAGCATAGCATGATTAGTTCAAAGTCTCAAATAAAGATTGGTGAGTGTTCAAGGTGAATGTGTGGCATAGTAGTGTGTATTAATCTCATATAGGTGTGATCTATGTGGTTTCAATATTTTAAGGCATTTTGAGGAAAATTTTAAGAGTTTTGATGCCTCTTAATGGTCACAATTCTTGCTTGAATATTTGTAGGCCAAAAACCATTTCATTTTTATATGGGTTCCCCAAGGATTCAAACCTTAATAATTGGTACAACAGTGTGATTTGATAACCTTCAGGTGTGGAAGAAGTCTTAGGTATTGGTTTTGATTTAAATATGGTATGTTGATGTTGGTTTACGTGTGAAACCTAAATTTTTTTCACCTTGTGAGTTAGTTTCCTTCCCAATAGATTTGAATGTCAAATATCTTTAAAATTTTGAAATGGCCAAATGGGTGCTCAAAAATTAATTTATAATTATCTGAAAGTGTATATTTTGTTCCATGGTTGAGAATTTGTGGAAATAGAGGGCTAATTGGTAGGTCAATATGTGAAGAATATATGGTTCAAATAAAGAGTTGAATTATGAATCTTTGCATGCATGAGGGGTAATATTATTTTTCTCTAGATATGGAGTTTTAAGTCATGAAGGTGCATATATAAGAAGTTATGGGCTCTACCAGGTTTACGTAGGGCTACTAGGCCTCTAGACAAGGCTAGGTGATTCAAATGGAATTTTTGGTCATTTTATTCAAAATACAAAGGTATTTGTATCCCTAAATATATTTATTAGTTGAATTTTTGTATAATATGTGTTTAAGAAAGAGCTTAAATGTCCATTCTTCATTTTATGGGTAGCTTGTGAGAGAGAATTTGAAGACAACTATGAAGTTTCATCATGGTTGGAGATTATCTAAAGGTTATAAAGGGGTACCTAAGCTCAGGTGACTTAAGGGGAGTCCCTTACAATTTTCTTAACGTGTTTTCAATCAATTTTTGGTATTCTTGTGTGTTTCTTCTTCATATAGCATTGCATGGTTAAAGAAGAGTGTTATCAATGAGCAAGTTTGAGGTAGTCATGGTAAGAAATGGTATGCATAGAGATAGGGGACTTTATATCATCTCCCAGAGGAGGTACATTCTTATTTTTGTCTTTGAAAATATTTATAGGTCCTTATGATTAGAAAGTCATTCCACTTTGTCATTGTGTGAAAGGGGGAGAAAGTGTTTGTAGAGGGAGAAAGAGTATGTGCATAGTTTTGTGTTAGTGTTTATAAGTTTTGACATAAATGACAAAGGGGGTTATTATTTAGTTGTTTTAAATTATGTCTCAAAGGTGTTCAAGAGTGTTCATGAGATGATATGTATGCATGGTCCTTAATGGACAAAGTGTACCTTAGTGCTCACATAGTTTGCATGAAACCCTATAGGTTTTGGTCTCATTATGGATGTTATTGATAATGTGTTCTTGATGTATAGGCCCTATATGGTGTAATAAGCTTATTATGTAATTTTGGAAGTGAAAATAATACTTTTTAGTAGTCTTGTAAAGTTCTAGGTTATCCTAGTCTTCTTGGCAAAGTTTCTTGAGTGAGCAGATTGATGATGTTAGAATTCACATGTGTTAAGGTGTCAAAATAAAGTAGTCGCATGGGTCCTTTTGGTTTTGTTCCTAAATAATGTGTTTCAAATTTCATGCATTAACATTATGTATACCAAAATTTATGATAGTGAAAATTTACTCTCCCAGGTAGATTTCACTATTTTTATACTTAGTTAAATTTGCATTTTTTAGTGACTATTGAATTCAAATATTTGAATTTTACAAAGGAAACTAATTTTAATTATTTTATTTTTATCTTGATAAAATGGATGAATTTGATGATGGATTAAAAATAAAAGTGGTAAATAAATTCAAGGACAATCCAGGTAAATTGATTAGGAGGTTTGATTGATTGCACAATTGCATTTATTGTAGCTCAAAGTCAACCAAGGGTTTGACCTTCATTTTTTAAGGACCTAAGGAGGGTGTTTTAGTTTGTATTGATTATGTTTGGATGTTTCACAATAATTTATCTATTTTAGAGTGTTGTAGAATCCTTGAGTATCATCTATATGGATTTTGGAAGTTCTACCAATCCATCTTTAGTATGAACCATTGCTTGGAAGTTGACTTTTTGTTCATTCATGGTGTTTTCATGTATAAGTCAAATGATTGATCAGTTTTACATATGCAAAGGTGTGTAGTAATGAATTTAATCACTTGAGGGTGTCTTATGGGTCATTTGGTGTGGACATATGTGCCTATAATTGGTCTTGTGTTTTATTTTGGTTAGTAAAGTGTTAAAGGAATGAATAGGTCTCCATAGACCTAAAAGGGCTACTTAGGCCTATTTGAAAGGTGGTGTTTGCTTAAGGGTGATATATCAATGCTATGGTCAATCTATGTAGGTGTTTTTAATATTTTTATAAGTGGGGTAAAATATTTAAGGGTTAATTAATTTTTATTAATTTAACTTGTCAAGGTCAAATTACTACCCCATAATATGAAACTTTTCAAAAAATGGTCAATAACCCTTTGCAGTTGGTCAAACCAATAAATTGTAGCTAAAATGTAGATTTTGGTCCAAAAATGTAAAAAAATGATTTTAAAATGAAATTAATTACTTATAAAAAAATTTAACATATTTAAAGATATGACTTTAGCTTAATTCCAAAATTTCCAATCTTGAAAAGGTGTTTTAATGAGCTTTATAAGCCAAAAAGGCCTTTTTTTCACCCCACACATGCTAATTAGCCCAATTAAAACATGAAAAACGTAAAAAAAAATGTATTTTCTCATGATATGTCACGTTTGCCTTCTCAAATATTCTATTTCAAGTTTTTGAAGGCCTTGGTTTTCTTTTAAAAGGCAAAAAGACTTTTTTCCTTCATTTTACAATAAGAGTACAAATTCATACTATTTTCATACAACCAAGGTAGGGGGAGATAAAATTTAGGACATTAAAAAGATTAATGAATATTTTCATTGAATTTTATGTCCATATATACCCAAAACTATTCCATTTAAGGTGTTTTCCTTATTTACATAAAGTGACCTACCTACAGGTTTTCTGATGGTATGATCTGCTAGAGGAGAGTACAAGTTTCAATTTTGGGTTAAAGAAACTAGACTCATAGTGCTTGATAATGGTTCAAGTTTATATTAAATTGGATTCTCCATGATCATGAACCATCCAATTGAATACATGTCAATTTATAATACCCTACAACTAGAAAGGCAATCGGTTTTCTCCATTTTCTCTTCACCTGGGTAGAGTTTCAAGAAAATTCAAGTTGTTACAGAATTTTCGGAACTTATTATACCTTTACATGGAATAATTTAGATTTTATTCATGAAACTTTGGGTAAAAAAAGTCTCACAAACATATATAATCAATCTATAGTGTAGCATGCTTACAAGGAGAAGTTGTACGGTCATGGAAGAAGAAGGCACCCTCAAATTCTCTTGATTTTGTGTGTGTATGGTTTCCATCATAATTATTAGTAATTTTTGCAATTATCATGGATAATAAGCCATATTATTCTCTCAAAGTGCCTAAAAATACTTATTTTAGCATTCTTTAAGGTTTCCCTACAAATTTTAAGGTTTCTATAAAAAACTAGGTTTGTGTTTAACCCTTTTGTACTCCTCTAATGACCTCCAAATTCATGTGGTGTGATTTTTTTGTGCCCATATTTTCATATATCTCCTCATAATAGTATTTATATGCTCCCTAACCCTCCTTTACACCACCATCCCATTCATCCCCACCTCATTATCATACACTGCCTTTTTTCACTATGTTTGTGTCTTTTCTATCTCCATTCATGTGTTTTCATCACATTATTCATCCCCACCACCATTCCACTAATCTATATCATATATTTTCATCTCAAGAGTGTAAAGGTTTACAAGATACATCATAAAAGAATTATCAAGGAGAGAATCACCTATTAATCACCAAACATAGTCATAAATGAACACCTACAATAGGGTACACAATCACGTGTGGCCATAAAGGTTCCATGGAGTTTTAAATAAAGAGATACCTTCCTCAAGGTCTAGTGAAAGCAAACAATCCATGGTGTATGAATGGATCCATCATAGAGATAAGAAAGTCAAATTGGACCTTTAATTTTGACACTATGACACCAATATAGATGCCTGTATCCCTAAAACAATTACCACAGTTACCAATCATGCCTAGAATGCATATCAATAAGATTTGAGTCAATTATATGAGGTCATCTTGCTTGTGAGTAATCTCATCATAGTTTTGGGATGGAAAATGACTTGTCATGCTTTTAATTTGGGCATATTTATCTATAGTGCCTAGAACCCACCTATAGGCCCATAGTTGTATTCATTATACGGATGAGAGATTGTTCATCAATGTATGTCAGGAATCCATAATCACCTATGTTTTTATAAAACTCACCTATAGCCAATCAAAGGCATAATCACCTTTTAAATTTGATAGAGAGGATTGGATATAATTGTTTTTAAAGATGTTTTTAGATACATTAATATGTTTCTTGAGAAATAATTGAAATGAGTATAAAATATCATAAAGAGAGGGACAAGAGAGTATTAAAACACGCAACCCTAAAAAGGTCAATATGATCACCTACATGCGCGTACTAAACATCAGACTTGGCTCTTGGTAGTCCTAAGGCAATAAATGTTTTCCAAGGAGGATATTTAGCAAAGAGACATCAAGCATTGAGTTTGGATTTATCATGAGGGTAACATAGTTTAAAAGGACATTCAAGACCAATAAAGGCTTAATGAGGTATAAAATACAATCAAAATCATGTTACAGTCAGCCATCAATGCACCTACAACCAAGTAAGGTTTTGAGGCAAGGAGACCTAAAAAAGAGATTAAGGACTTTGAAAATTTATAGATAAGGAGAATATTATGAATTTTATCATGATGAACCTTAGGATATGTTCCATTGCTATGAAAATAGGATAAAATGATACTCAAGGTGCACCTATAGTTCATTGTCCGTATTAGTATTGAAAAAGACAAGCACAATCAAATAGGGGTTCTAATGAAGTGGAGAGATGAATTTATTATTGATAACATGATAAATGGGATGTATAATGAGAACCATGATGATTATGGAGATCATGAGGAATTTTCAAACATATACTACAGTATACCCTCTTAAGGCTTGCATCTACAACTATGAAAGCATAGTCTTGAGTTCAAATTGACAATTTTGATGGATTTCATGATGTACATTCAGTTATAATGTTTTAAAAAGTATATGAATAAATAATATATTTTTATCCCATCATCAAAGAGACAAGTGAGGGTTTTAAGATACCAAAATAGGCATACACCTAATAGAGTTGAAACCCTACAACCATAAGTACTACAAGCATGTTCTAAGCATAAAGGAGAAATGAAGGACATAACAACCTAAGGGAAAGTTTTATGATTTATTTTATGGATCAAGTGGAAAATTAAATAAACATAATCAATAGGCCATAAAAATTCAATTCCTCTTAAAACATATCGCCAAGTCATTATCAAGCAAGACCTATAGGCATATTATATGGAACGTAACTGTGTATGGGCTCAAAGGCATGGTTTGAGGGTTAATAAGTTATATTAAGAATGTGAAAAAATAATTAGGTGGATTTAAGTTTTCCTTGACACAAATAATAATTATTTATCCATAAAATAACTTATTTTCACTTAAAATCCACCTGAAATAATGATAAACATAGTCATATTGAGTGTCCCTTGAAGAAGATGGGGTATTGGAGGAGAGCAAAAATGAAGATTGGTAATATGATAGAAACATTATTAGTATATTAAAACATATTTATAATGTTTCAATCCAAATATAATGTTCAAACATGAAAAAAATCACCTTCAATAATATGCAAAAACATAGTCAAATTCATGATTAGACCATGTAAAAAGGGCTAATTCAAAGGAGATTTGAAGATTTTGGAAACTAAAAGTGAAAATTTTACTTGAAATTTGATACATAAGGTCATAATTATTTTTATAATAATATATCAAAGTTTTAAGTCTATTGGTTTATTATAATTTCTCATTATTAAGTCACAGTCATCAGGATGTCTTTTTGAGGTCACCATTAGAGTAGGTAGCATTTTGAGGTGCCATGGAGGTTGATAAGCCTAGGTGAGAGTTTTAAAATCATTTTATGATGTTTTTGAATCATAATAGGACTTTTAAATAGTTTTAAAAATCCAAATAATATGCAAACTATGCTCATATCCGGCTTTTGCAAGCAAACATGCATATAGGCCAAAAGGACATTTTTTACTTTTTAAGCAAAAATATACTTTAAGAGTGTTTTTATAGCATGGTAAAGAAAAAATAATGATTTTTAAATTTATTTATAATCATAAGATGAGTAATTTTCATCCTAGTGAAGATTTTCATTTTTTGTAGTTTTAGACACCCTTCCAAGCCTCCTATTCAGATGTTCATATCTTTCACAACGTGAGGATTTTAGCTGAATTATCTTATTATTTTTTGAGTACCAATATTAAATTATAATTTATGAATAATTTATATCAGTTTATGTGCTTTTATTTATGAATAATTTCTAAGAGTGTAGGTAGCCCAGAATGCATGCAAAACCCCATGGCAAATTTCATCCACATGATAACTTTGCATATATTTTGCATGGGAACCCAATATTTTTAGGGATGTTATGGGGGTAAATTTAATAATCATAAATTAAATTTTTTTGGGGTTTTAAGTTATGTACTTCATGAAACATCTTTTTGAAGTTTCAGCTTCAAAACCCTTCCAAACCTTCAAAAAACCAATTTTGAAAAAAGTTGATTTTATTTCCATAAAATCACCATGGATGAACCTAAAAAATTTTAAAACATCAATTAAACTTATAAAATATTTTATAAATCCTAATTTTACATATGGATTTGTACAAATAATGGCATAAATTATGTTTTTGTGGAAAAAAACATGGAAAATGAAGTATAGTGAGGTTTAATAAGATCCAATAAATGGAGATTGAAGCTTGAGACTTGTTATTCATCATAAAATATTAATTTAATCATAAATAATACTATAAGTGTCCTTACTAGCTCAATCAAAATGACCAATCTGTAGGAAAATGGAGCAAAATGGGCCTAGTCAACCCTATTGACTGAATGGTGAGATTTTCTCATCAAAATCACATATATTGTGATGAGAAAAAGTTTTTATAGGTATAATATCATTTTATTCATGTTTCATGGTGTTTTTTTATGCCATATGGAGTTTCAAATTCCCAAACAGGTTATTAAGCCTATTTGGTCAAATAATCATTTTTGAGTTTGGCATTGGATGGTCATCAAATAGTCTATAATGGAGTTTAAAATCCACTTATCATTTATTTCCATGGATATATCATGCATAATTCAGCCTTAAATGACCATTTCATGTAAGTGAAGGCTAATTGGAGTTGACTAGTCTTGTACTTCAATTGACTAATTGATAAGTGACACATTTATCCTTGGTTATCATGTAATTGAAGGCTTTCCAACACTTCCAAATCACTTCAAGATTGAGTTAAGGCATCAAAAGTGTGGTGTAACTTTCATGAAAAATAATATTGACATGTCAAAGGTCCCACCACTCCTTTTACAATGAAAAGAAGAGCTTCATGCAAGACAAGGACACTAAGAAGATATATTGAAGATTTATTATCAAATTAAACTCAGTTTTTCACTTGAGTTAAGATGTATTTTATGTCCTCTTATAATTTGTTTGCAAATCTCTTGGATTTTTAATGCTTTTGATATATATGTTGGTTTTTTTTGCCATTTTTTAGAATCCATCCCTCTCTTGGCATGACCAAACTTTTCCAAGATTGATTTTTGTCACCTTTTTAGATAAATAAAATGATTGATTCAAATTCCATTATTTTGGTATAATGTATTTATGTTAGTTTATTTGCATATGTGGAAGAGTTTCTCCCTTGTCAAGTCTTGATTCTTACCTAATTACTAGTTTTTTATATTATGTAAGTCATGTTTAGAATTTTATGTCTTTTGGCTAAGCTTACAGTGGATAGAGGTGGTTGGTTTGTGCCCTGAATTAGGTCTATTCCATCATTTCCCTTAGGATTTGATCACTAGATAAAACCTCTTCATGAAATACTGATGCATAAGAGATATTTGGAGTTATAGATTCAATATTTACTTGTCTAATAAATGTTTTAGGATCTCAAATTAAGTGGATGAACTAGAAATATAGGTGTACCACCAATAATAAAGTAGGATTTCCCTTTTATTTTCCTTCTTCCATTTTTCATCCCAATAATCAGTAGTTTAGTAAGCAATATAGAGTGATACATTAGAGGAGCTAGCCTCCATAAAATATAGGGGTTGGTCTAATTTTAGGTGTCTCATAGCTCATAACATTCCAATGTTAGTCTAAGTTTGAAGGTTTCAGAGCCAAATCTATCAAACCTTCAAACAAGGTGATATCTAAATAGCTAACAATTTTGGCATGCTTGATGGGACATGAGTTTATCTATTAGAGTATAATTTTGTATTACATTCATATTTAAATCTAATTTTTAGTAATCATATGGCCCTTATCTCAAGGTAAAAGGTACATTATTGTTCATAATTTTAGTTATCTTCATGATTTTCTAGACCATGGCTGCCTATAGAGAAGAATTTTGTCATTATTTTCCTTACCAATAATTCTAGTATGAACCTCATGACTCATATCAGTCTTATCATGAGCCATATCAGTGATATGATGAGTATACACAACCTTATTAATAGTATGAAATCTCATACCAGTCCTATAACCACTCTCATGAGTCTTGTTATCCTTTTGATCAGCCCAATCAAGTCCCAAGACAATCCATCTCAAGCTTTAAGAAAACTCTATTTAGCTATGAGAAAGAGATGATAAGTATAGAAACTAGAAAGAGTTATAATGAGGATATTTACAAGTAAAAAATTTAGAGTATGAGAGCAAATTTTTAGCAAGCTACATATGTATGTGCAACTTTCATAAGGCAAGGTCACTCAAAGTCTAGTTATGATATTTTAGACATTGGAGGTCTAATAGTAAGCATTGAAGAGATGTTGGTGGTTTGTGAGAAACCCCAAGTTCATCATAGTTAGTAGTATGTTCCCATAGAGTTATGTTTTTCCCTTTATGATCAGAAAACTAATGTTTAGCATACCCCTCAAGAGTCAACCAAACCTTGCATATCTTTCCTACATGGACGTCTATCCAAGAGAGGTCTCAGAATGTTGAAAAAGTTTGTTATGAGAAATATAATTTTTAAGTTTCATGTTAGATCATACATTAACCTATATCTTTAAGTTTTAAGAAGAAATCTCCAATGATATAGTTCATGATTTTGAGGCTAATCTAGCCAATAAAATTGAGCTTGCAAATCAACATCTCCAATATTCAATGGTAGATGCAAAGTCAACACCACAGTAGATTCCTTCTTTCACATCCATGGGTGCCACAATTAAAAAAGTAGGGATTCATAAACCCAAGCTCATGACTTAAAATTAGATACAATAGTATAGAGGGAAAGAAGAACATTCAAGCATGCTTCAAGATTCTAAGTTCAAGAGTAAACTAGATATCATTCATCCTCTACTTATTTCTCCTTAGAATCCAAAGTCCTTTCCTTCATGGAAAGAAATTCAAGAAAGTGTTCAATAGAGATAGGAGGTGGTAGTTGTTTAGATTCAATAGCATTAATATCAGAATCAAGTATCTATGGCACAACAATTAGATCTCTCTCATCTTATTCAATACTTTCAGGGATCTACTATGCCTAGTCTAGAGAAAGAACCCATCTTTTATGAATTAAAAGATGAAGTTGCAACTAATATATATGAAGATGAAATATTTTTGCATGAACATAATGAGGAAATCATCATAGACACACTCACTGTCAATGAAGGGATTGATCTAATCATACAAGTTATACAAGAAATTGATGAAATCAAAGAAGTTACTATTCTGATTGAAAATCAGCTAAGAGTAGATGATGAAATTCAAGAGGAAGACACTTTAATTGTTCAATAAAAATTTGTTTTCCATGAACTCATTGATCCAACAATGGCTGCCATCCATCATAGGGAATAAGAGCTTGTAGAAGTGATAGAAAACAAGTACCAATCAGCATAAAAAGTTGAAGATAATTTATAGCCTTATGATCATAATGAAGAAGTTCTAATTGTACTTCAAGTTCATGAAAATATGTCTTTATATTTGTTTGATATATTTTATTCAAGTTATTCTTTAATTGAGCGTGGTCCATTATAGGATGAGAAGAGTGCTTTCACTAAGTAAGAAGCGGTTGTTCCCTTAGGAGATGACATGTTTGAGTATCTCAAGCATGGTTATCAACCTCTCTCATCATCTTCAGATGCTTTTCTACTTTTGGAAGATGAGTTTGAACATAAATGGCCTCAAGAAGTCACAAAATCAGGTCTATATCACTTAGAGGTCAGACTTGAAGATATGACAAAGGAGATATAACATGTTGGTTTACATGATCATGATCAACCATTTTTAAAAGATGAAGAATTAAATATGTTTTTCTAAAGTACATAGATTTGGCAATAAGATGATTGGATCTTAGTAAAAGTGGAGGTTAGAATCCCAACTATCCCATCAAGAAGACATGATCATCTAATTACTCTTGGCTATATAAGGGAGCTATCAAGATATGGAAAATACATTTCAAGGTTACATGGTGTATCAAATACCTTTTCATTTGATCTTAGAGGAAAGCAACTTCATTTGGTTTAGTTTTTCTAGGTTTTCTTTATGTTAATAAGTGAGTAGCACAAGCATTAATCTACTTCCCTTTCATTTTTTTCTAATTTTCCATAGGTTAGTTGTCTCTAATTTCTAGTTTTGTTGTGTTAGTCAAAAAAGGTATTATAAAACTCGAAATAGTCTTTTTATCTGTCAAGAAAGTCATCCAATCAGAGTTGTTATGTCCCAATTTGCCATTGTCACATGAAACCCAATGAATTATTTTGACCAAATAGTAGGTCAACCCATAATATTCACCAAAATTGTTAGTAATTGACTTGTCAAGGTCAAATTACTACCCTATAATATGGAACTTTCTAAAAATTGGTTAATAACCCTCTGTAGTTAGTCAAACCAATAAATTATAGCCTAAAAACATAGATTTTGGTCAAAAAAGTCAAAAAATGATTTTTAAAAAAAAGAAAATAATTTAAAAAAGATTTTAACATATTCAAATATATTACTTTATCTTAAGTCCAAAGTTTCCAATATTTAAAAGGTGTTTTAATGAGTTTTCTAAGCCAAAAGGCCCCTTTTAACCCCACACATGCCAATTAACCCAATTAAAACATGAAAAAGGTCACAAATTTGTATTTTTGCATGATATGGCATGTTTTCCTTCTCAAATATTCTATTTCAAGTGGTGAAAGGCCTTGGTTTTGTTTTAAAAGGCAAAAAGACTTTTTTCCTTCATTTTGCAAGAAGAGTACAGATCCATATTGTTTCTATATAGCCAAAGTAGGCAAAGATAAAATTCAAAACATTACTAGGATTAATGAATAGTTTCATTCAATTTTATGTCCATACAAACCCAAAACCATTCCATTCTAGGTGCTTTCCTTGTTTGCATAAAGTGACCTACCTGTAGGTTTTTTGATGGTATAGTCTATTAGAGGAGAGTAAAGATTTCAATTTTGGGGTGAAAAAACTAGAAATAGAGGGATTATTGATGGTTTAAGTGGATATTAAATTATATTATCTAATATTATTAACCATATATTTTAAGATAAGTCAATTTATACTACCCTGCAACTAGAAAGGCAATCAATTTTCTCTATTTTCTCTTCACCTGAGTAAAGTTTCAAGAAAATTCAAGTTGTTACAGAATCTTGGGAACTTATTATACCTTTACATAGCCTCCTTAAAATTTTATTCATGCAATTAAATTTCAAACAAGTCTCATAAACATATCTATTCAATCTATAGTGTAGCATGCTTGCAAGGAGAAGTTATACAATCATGGAAGAATAAGACACCCTCAAATTCTCTTGATTTTGTGTTTGCAGGGTCTCCATCAAGTTTTTTTTATGGTTTCCAATCATAATTATTTGTAATTTTATAATTATCACGGCCAAGAATTCATCTTATGCACTCAAAGTCCTTAAAGATGCTTCATTTAACATTCTTTAAGGTTTCTTTGCAAATTTTATGTTTTTTATAGAAAACTAGGTTTGTGTTTAATGCTCTTACACTCCTATAATTACCTCTAAATTCATGTGGTGTGATGTTTTTGTGCCCATGTTTGCATATATCTCCTCATCCTATTCTTTCCATGCTCTTTAACCCTCCTTTGCACCACTATCCCATTCATCCCCACCTCACTGTCCTACACTACCTTTTTTCACTGTGTTTGTGTCTTTTCCATCTCCATTCATGTGTTTTCATCACATTATTGATCCCCACCACCCTTCCACACATCTCCATTATCTATTTTAATATCAAGAGTGTCAAGGTTGATAAAATACATCTTCAAATCATGATTAAGGGGAGAATCACCTTTCAAGCACCAAACATAGTCATAAATGAATGCCTACAATAGGGTACACAATCATGTGTGGCTATAAAGGTTTAATGGATAATTGAAGAGAGAGATAGCTTACTCAATGTATATTTAAAGAAAATAATCCATGATGTAATAAAGGATCTATCATAGAGCTAAAAAAGGCAAATTAGACCTTCAATTTTGACACTGTGACACCAATATAGACACTTGCAAACCTCAAAAAGAAACCTACAGTTGTCAATCATGCCTATAATGTATATCAAGAAGATTTGAGTCAATTATATGAGATAATATTTTTTTAGACTAATCTCATCATATTTGTTGGATGGAAAGTGACTTTTCAAGCTTGTCCTTTAGGCATATTTATTTATAGTGCCTAGAACCCACCTACAAGCCTGTAGGTGTAGTCATTGTATGGATGAGAGCTTGTTCATCAATATATGTTAGGAAAGCATCATCACCAATATTCAAAATATTATATGTAAAAAATAATATTAAATTATACAATTAAATTATCAAAGAGAGTATTAATTCTTATAAAACTCACCTACAACCACTCAAAGGCACAGTCACCTTTTCAATTTGATAGAGAAGATTGGATATAATGGTCTGTAAAGAGGGTTTCAAATACATGAAGATGTTTTTGAGAAATAATTGAAATTTTTATAAAATATCATTAAGATAAGGATAAGATATTATTAAATCACACATCTCTAAAAAGGTAAATTTCATCACCTACAGGCTCATACTAAACATCATACTTGGCTCTTAGTAGTCCTAAGGCACTAAATGTTTTCCAAGGAGGATATTTAACAAAGAGACATCAAGCATTGATTTTGGATTTATCATGAGGAGAACATAGTTTCAAAGGATATTCAAGACCAAGAAAGGATTAATGAGGTATAAAATACAATCAAAATCATGTTGTAGTAAGTCATCAATACACCTATAGCCAAGTAGGGTTTTGAGGCAAGGAGACCTAACAAAGAGATTAAGGACCTAGAAAACTGCCAGATAAAGAGAATATCATAAAGTGTGCCATAATGAACCTCAATAAATGTGTCACTTCTATTAACATAAGAGCAAATGATACTCAAGGTGCACATACAGTTCACTATTCATACTAGTATTGAAAAAAATAATAATAGTCAAATAGGGTTTCTAATGAAGTGGAGAGATAGAGTTCTTAATGATAACATGCTCAAGGGAATGTCTAATGAGAACCATGATGATTATGGAGATCATGAGTATTTTTCAATTTTTTTCTAAAGTATACCCTCTTAAGGTTTGCATCTATAGCTATGAAAGCATATTCTTGAGTTCAAATTGACAATCTTGATGGATTTCATGATGTACATTCAATTTCCATGTTCAAAAAATTATGTGAATAAATAATAGAGTTTTGAGACCATCATAAATTATAAAAATGAGGTTTTTAAGATACCAAAATAGTCATACACCTGAAGAAGTTGAAACCCTACAACCATAAATACTACAAGCATGTTTAACATAAAGGAGAAATGAAGGACACAGTATCCTGAGGGAAGGTTTTATGATTAATTTTATGGATCAAGTGGAAAATTAAATAAAGATAATCAACAGGCCATACAAAGTCAATTCCTCTTAAAACACATAGCCAAGTCATTGTCAGGCAAGACTTATAGGCCTATTGTATAGAACATAACTATGTAAGGGCTCAAAGGCATGGTTTGAGGGTTAATATGTTATCTTGAGCATGTGAACTAATCCTCAGGTGGATTTAAGGTTTCCTTGACACTAATAATAATTATTCACCCAACAAATAACTTATTTTCATGCAAAATCTACCTAAAATAATGACAAACACAGCCATGTTGAGTGTCCCTTGAATAAGATGGGGTACTAGGGGAGAGAAAAAATGAAGATTGGTAAGATGAATAAAAGATTAGTAATATATTAAAACATATTTATCATGTTTCAATCCTAATATAATTTTAAACATGAAAAAATCACCTTCAACAATATGCAAAAGCATAGTCAAATTCATGATTAGACCATGCAAAAGGGGCAAATTTGAAGGAGATTTGAAGATTATAGAAACTACATGTGGAATTTTTCCTTAAAATTTGATACATAATTTAATCATGAGTTTGATATTATACATAAAATTTTTAAGGCTATTGTATTATTATAAATTCTCATTGTTTTGTCATAGTCATCAGCATGTCTTTTTGAGGTCACCATTAGAGGAAGCAACATTTTGAGGTGCCATAGAGGTTTATAATCCTAGGTGAGAGTTTTAGAAGAATTTTATGATGTTTTTAAATCATAATTGGACCTTTAAATAGTTTTAAAACTCCAAATAATATGCAAACCATGCTCATATAGGCTTTTACAAGCAAACATGCATATAGGCCAAAAAGACATTTTTAAAACTTTTTAAGTAATAATATACTTTAAGAGTGTTTTGATATAATTTTAAATACCCCATAGTTATGTATTTAGGCATTTATAATTACGGGAGGATTCATTTTCATCCTGGTGAATAGTTTCATTTTTTGCAGTTCTAGACACCCTTCTAAGCCTCTTATTCAGATTCTCATATCTTTCACCACGTGAGGAGTTTGGATGAAAAATCTTATTATGTTTTTATTAAAAATATTAAATTATAATTAATTAATAATTTATATCAGTTTAGGGGTTGTGCTATATGAATAATTGTAAAGAGCATAGGTAGCTTATAATGCAAGCAAAACCCTATTGGTAAATTTCCTCCACATGATAAATTTTCATATCTTTTTTATGGGAACCCAATATTTTTAGGTATGTTAGGGGGTAAATTTAATACACATAAATGTAAATATTTTGGTATTTATATTTTTTTACTTCATTAAACATATTTTTAAAGTTTCAACTTCAAAACCCTCCCAAGCCTTCAAAAAACTATTTTTACAAATGGTTGATATTCTTACCAAAAAATAAAGATGGATAAACTTAAAAAAATTTAAAACATAAAATAAACTTAGATAGTATTCCATAAATTCCAATTTTACATATGGATCTATATGGATCAGGGCATAAATCATGTTTTTTATGGAAAAAAACATGGAAAATAAAGTATAGTGCAGTTCAATGGGATAAAATCAATGGAGATTGAATCCTAATACTTTTTATTAATCTTAAAATCTTCATTTGGTCATAAATAATCCTATAATTGTCCCTAATAACTCAATCAAAATGGCCATTCTAGAGGAAAATGGAGCAAAATGGGCCTAGTCAACCCTATTGACTGAATGGCAAGAATTTTATCATAAAAATCGCATATCTTGTGATGATAAAAAGTTTTTATAGGTCTAATATCATTTTTTTTAATATTGCATGGTGTTTTCTTCAAGTCTTATGGATTTTCAAATGCCAAATAGGCTATTAGGCCTATTTGGACTAATAGGCCTATTTGGTCAAATAGTCATTTTTTAGTTTAGTATTGGATGGTCATTAAGTAGTTAATAATGAAGTTTCAATGCCACTTATCTTTTGTTTCCATGGATATAACATTTATACTTCATCTTTCAAGGACCATTGCATGCAAGTGAAGGCTAATTAGACTTGACTAGTCATGTACTTCAGTTGACTAATTGACAAGTGCCACATCTATCCTTGGTTATCATGTAATTGAAGGCTTTTGAGAAATTCAAAATAAATTAAAGATTGATTTAAGAAATCAAAAGTGTGGAATATATTTCATTTAAAATAATATTGACTTGTCAAAGGGCCCACCACTCCTTTTCCAATGCAAAGAAGAGCTTCATGCAAGACAAGGACACTAAGAAGATATATTGAAGACTTTGTTACCAAATTGAACTTAGTTTTTCACTTGAGTTAAGATGGATTTGATATCCTCTTCTCATTTTTATGCCAATCTATTGGCTTTTTCATGCTTTTGCTATATATGTTATTTTTTTTACCATTTTTCATAATCCATCCCTCTCTTAGAATGACTAGACTCTACCAAGATTGAGTTTTGTAACCTTTTTAGATAAATAAAATGATTGATTCATATTCCATTACTTTGGTATAGTGTATTTATGTCAGTTCATTTACATATGTGGAAGAGATTTCTCCCTTATCAAGTCCTAATTCTTACCTAGTTACTAGTTTTTTAGATTATGTAAGTCATGTTTAGTGTTTGATGTCTTTTGGTAGAGCTTATAGTGGATATAGGTGGCTGGTTAGTGCCTTGGATTAGGCATATTCCATTATTTCCCTTAGACTTTGATCACCAAAGAAAACCTCTTCATGAAATATTGATGCTTAGGAGATATTTGGAGTTATATATTTAGTCTTTACTTATCTAATCAATGTCTTAGGAGATTAAATTGAGTGGATGAACTAGCAATATAGGTGTACCACCAAAAATAAAGTAGGATTTCCCTTTCAATTTCCTTCTTCCCTTTTTCATCCCAAAAATTAGTAGTTTAGTAAGTAGTGCAGAGTGATACATTAGAGGAGCTAGCCTCATCAAAATCTATAGGTATGGTCTAAGTTTAGGTATCCCACAACTTAGATAATTAAAATATTAGTCTAGGTGTGAAGGTTTCAGAGCCAAATCTATCAAATCTTAAAGCAAGGTGCTATTTGGATAACTAATAATAATGTTTGATGGATGACCAAGAAGGTGGTGATCATGAAGACTCTATAAAGAGTAGAAATAAAGATGAAGGTTTTTAGATAGAATAAACAAATCAAAGTGAAGTGTGAGTAAGCTTGGTGGATGAATTGAAGATTAGAGTAGTGTGAGTGATATGTGTTTGACCTAGTGGTCATGTTATTTATGTGGTAATAGTGTTTTTTAGGGTTGATGATTGAGGATGAGTGAAGAGATGTAGAGTGATCCAAAAGGTTGTTTTGGATGCATTTATAGTGTGTGAAGTCTTGATAAGGTGTGAAAGGTTTACGATAGTTTTTATTCACTATTTCTCCATTATATTAGAAGGAAATCAAAGCTATAGAGGTGTTAGTATCAGAGGTGGTATGTGGGTGCTCAACATCTAGGTAAAGTGGGTGTTTATCCATACTTATGGGTTGTTGCTCCTTGTGAAGTGGGTGCTTCACTAAATTATCTTATTTGTAATCTCTTATAGGATTTTAGTCCATTAGTTTTTAGGATTGAGAGTGGGTTTTATCCCTCATGAGTGTTTCCCACATAATTTATGTGTTATGTGATTTGATCTTACATTTTTTTTAATTTATTACAATGAATGGTTAAGAGCTTGAATAATTGGAATTGAAGTTGATTTTATTTTTTAATTATGGTTTACATTACACTATCTTCCCCAATGACCTTGTACTCTAATTTATATAACTTATTTAGGGTCTAGGTCAGCACATTGTTAACCTAGACCAGGACCTAATTTGTTTTTTCAATAATGATACAATGTTGATTCGGTCTACCTTATAAGATAAACTTTTAGAAAGGTTTAGAGTTAGGTTCAAATATATACACACACCCATTTCCATAATTTATTAGAAAGAGAAGAGAATAAGAGTAGATGTATATTGTGCATATTCTTATCCACCATTTTACTTAAGGAACATATCTTAGAGTTTCATACTTTTTTTGGAGATATGGATCTTGTCTTATAGAGAAGTCTTTTGGATGAATTGATAGGTTGTGTAGCCTAGAGTTGATTTATCCTTGTCATCATTACATATAACAACAATCTCTTGCAAATTACCTTGTCTAAGGGAGAGATTGAGACTTGAAGGATTCATATTCAAAGGTAAGTATTCCTAACTTTGTTCCTACTTTGTAAGACTATATATATTTGTGTTTGTACTACTCTCCTATGTATTACAATTTTATATACATTTAAATAAGTATATGTCTTCTTTGCATGTTAAATTTTAATGTTTATTAACCCCACTTTGTGCCACAATATTTGGTGAGCACTATATTAGACTTTTAATTTACTTGTTATTAGTTTAGTGAATATAAAAACATAACACCTAGTCACAGATATTGCATAGTTTTACTTGATTGGAGGCTTTATAACCCTCCCTAGTAAATTTATTGGCATAAGAGATCCCTTGGATAGGTATAGCAGATCCATCTTAGCCATAATTCCAAAAATCTATTGTGTCAAAAATCATACGTAGGATTTATCTTCTCTAAGCTAGGATTGATCTATAAATAAGTTGCATTTTGATTTTCATACATTCTATTGAACCTGACATGAATCTAACCCTTTCAAGTTTACATTCATTCCATATTTTTTATCATTTTATTATATTTTTCCATATTTTAAGTACAGTATCAAACTAGATAGTATATTTATAACTTTATGTACATACATTTGACACACAATTGGTTTAAAATGACTTTGTTCTATCTATACAAGTCTTCATCAAATATAGGTTACTAGATCAAATAGTTTGACATAATACTATTATTTAGTTCTTGATTAGAATACACTATAAAACACATCACATTTGTCTATTAATTATTTCTATTAGCATATAGGTCAATGAACACTATAAAACATGTTAACCCTATTCCTTATTATTCTTTAGCATACATGATTTTATAGAACTCTATCAAACCATTCAAACCAATTTTCAAAATTTGAAAGCAACAACCAAATAATTATAACGTAATATGTTCAATCTAAATCATCTTCAAGCCCACCAAAGTTCCTTTCTTCCTCTCTATGTCATTTCATTATTTCCTTCAATTCTATTTTTCACAAGTTGGTAGTATTCAAAACTAAAACCCTACATCTAAATAGGTCAACTTGGTCAACTTAGTTCTATAGTTTGTCTTCTATCTAAGAGACATAGTTGAATTGTTAGACTATGTTCTTAAAGACCTTGATTCTACAAAATCATAGTGACCTAATTGACTTTATTTTATACTATTTGCATATAATGTCACCTGAAACAACTCTATACTATTCTTAATCAAGGAATTAACATAGATTTACTAGTAATTAATTCACAGTTCCTTTTCATTTTTTTCATTCTTAGAGCAAATCACATAGTCTAATTAGGTGGGTTTTTAAATTAACATTTTATTTACACTATTTTAATCTTTTTCACACACTACCAAATCATTTAACATTTAAAAAACATTTATCTTCCCAAGGCCTACCTACTTGGATTTCATCACCAAGGGGGAAGATAAATTGGTTTTCTAGCTAAGTATAAATACTTGGTTAATGGTAAATATTAGCAAAGAACCTGATACCCTTATCACTACAAGATTATGAAGTGAGGGGTTATGGCCTAATACCAAGCCAATATTATTTCCAATACATATCCCTTTCATCCCAAACATCTTAAAACCAACTTTAGACTACTTTCTAGTTCCCTATTTTAGCACACTCTCCTATCACATTAAAATTAAACCTTTATACTAAAATAAAAACACTTAGGGTGACCAACTAGTTATCATTTAATTTTCAATTGATTATTTTCTCTTTTATAATTATGTGTTATATTTCAAAACTTGCATTGGCCAGTGTTGGTGTAAGGTTTGTGCTATGTGCCTTAATTGGATTAATCACATTTATCTAATTGTTTGTGTGTTAAATTTCATTCTTGCTTCCAATTATCTTGAAATTGTTTTCCTCTATTAAAAAATGCTATCATTTTTGTTGATATAGTATTTTATAGACTATGTTTTACCTTCCTACTAGCAATACACAATCAACCTAGATGACTATGTCTTCTTATTCACCCATTAAATTATCTATTCAACATTACATAATTTACCTGAATGATTATGCATTTTTATCAACCTTATCCACCTTATTTTTAATAATACAAAATTGAGTTGAATGATAGTTTATTCTTATCCACCTATTGGTTATAGCACACAGTCAACTAATTCAAATTTATATCTTATTTATTGACTTTGTATTTGCATCATTTGTATCTTTCTTAGCCTTTCTCTATCATCATCAACTTCATGTTCAAGGACAAAATAGAGTTTAATTCAATATATATTATTATATTTACAATCCCAATAGGTTTTCTCATAAACAACTTGTGGCTCCTACTTTAGATGAAATTAATGTGCATGTGGCCACTCACATTATAAATGATGGGACTCCTCATGAATATTCAATTTTCAACCCTATATTATCATTATAATATTATCCTAAATTATAATATCCTCATAATATTATTATATTCGTTAATTCACTCCTCAACATCAAGGAAAATACCCTTCCACTATTTACCACCTCATGACAAGTGGTCAAGAAGAAAAAACCCATTCACCCTCCCCCACATTATCACATATATTTGGGGGTAATATCTTATTTGCCTCTAAAAATCTTCCTTCTCTTTTTAACCCTTATCATATTATAACCTCTTCTTCCTTAATTTATTCTATCTTCATGCTAAGTATCTCTACTAACATGGCAAGTTTAACATTTAGTGGGGCTTTTCCAAGACCCACTCTTCTCAATTTGTCCACTAGTGCATCATTTTTTACCCATGGTAATCATACCACTAGTGCTTCCACTTATTTTAATCCTTATACTAGTGAATATTTTACAATACATGTTAATCATAGCACCAATCCCTCCTTTACTAACACCACCTCTTAATCCACTAGTGTCATGCATGCCAATACTCACAGTGGTACCCAAACCACTAATATAAATGTTAATTGATTTACATGATATGAATAACACCACTCAAACCCATCAAATTTTATTTTAAAATATTAACCAAATGAATGGTTTCCAAGATAATAATTATAACCAAATGATTCAAATGTAGCATCACCTTATTCATCTTCAAAACTAACCTCAAGAGATTCCATGTGGAATAAACAACCAAAATGCCCCCCACCCCCATTAGGTATTACCATGGAATCATTATTCATCAACCACATATTATTAAAAAAAATATTAAACGTATTCAAAATGAACATCGTACACCTCAATTTTCCAATATTGATATAGGAGGTATCGCCCCTACCATGAGCTACAAAAGTTTAACTAATCCTACCTTACACTTAAAAACATTAAAAATATATATACAAACACTAGATAAAGTTAAAAAAATTTAATAATACCAATATATTATCAAAAACCCTATCTAATGATGATTCATATTGGTAAAACCAACTCAAATCTCATCCCATCACTAGTTTGGAAGATCTAGTTAATATTTACCAAATTTGACTTTTAGGTCAAATTGGGATCCCTATAGGTAAAAACTTGACTTTTATGTGTTTTTAGGGTCTAAAAAATATGTAAAAAAGTGTTTTCTAGGTTAATTAATGTCATTTAATGTTATATTATCCTTGGTCCTTGGTCATTTTGGTCTTTTTAGCCATTTTGAGTCATTTTTAGGTTAAAAATTGGTATTTAATTAGTTGTATATACTTATTGGGAAGTGTGAAAGTTATAGAATATTTTTTCACATCCCATTTGTTCCAAAAGGTCTTAATAAACTGACATAACTAAAAATTGGTAGGTTTCTAGAGGGAAAGGTAGTTTTATTGGGAAAAAAAGGTGAGTTTGGCACTTGTAAGACCCATGGGAAAGTGTGCCATATGGGAGATGATCATGGTTGTCTCTTTATATTCCTTAAGCTTATTCCCATATTTGAAGTTCTATATAAGTTCCATTTTTGGCCCAACACCATTCTGCTCCATTTTCACCCTTCTTAACAAGCAAAAGTAGTCTTTAGGTTTATACTTGGTACAGTTAGTAGAGGAGGTTTCAGATAAAAATACTTATGGGTGTGAAATTACATTAAAATAAATTCATTTCAATATAAATATTTTTAATAATGGTTAATTTTTCTTCATGAACCATCCTCATGAAGTTGACTATACTTTTTTGCTTGTTATTTTATGCACCCTACATGTTTTACCTTGGTTTGAGCATTTTATTATGATCCAATTTGGTCATATTGGCTATAGATGATGTGTTTTATTTATATAATTATCTCTATGGTTGGTTTCATGTTTTAAGTTGATTTTATAGTCTAAATAACTCACTTTTTAGGAAGGTGTCACGATGTGAGGTTTCAGTCAAAGATCTTTCTTTTCAGAGTGTTTTGTTCTTAGAGGAAGATTAATAGGAATTTGATGTGATGTTTATAATATATTAATTACATATTTATCATCTTACTTCATGTTTTATATCATTACATAATTCTTTTAATAAACTTTCAGTCCATTGTCATACTCAATCAACTCCCATATACTCTTCAACCTTAGTCATAGCTTGTAAAGTTTTTGAAGATGTCTATATAAGTGTGATGAAGGTTTAATAATTGTTTAATATCATATTAAAACATTAAATAGTTAATTTATATTTCAAATAGTGGAAATAAATGTTATGGTAATGCACATTGCTCATACTTGTACTCATGGTCTGCCATGGAAGTGCACCTCCAGGTGCTTGGAAGAAGATTATCACATTGAGAGTAAAGGTTTTTAGACATTTAGAGACACCCATGTTTTAAAAAATGAATTATAATATAATAAAATGATTAGGACTGATCATAGGTCCATACATTATATGTTTTTTGAAGATGTTCATACTGATTGCCTATACTTGATCATGTATACCTATAGGTGA
Organism: Torreya grandis; assembly: GCA_037957365.1. Classification (NCBI taxonomy): domain Eukaryota; kingdom Viridiplantae; phylum Streptophyta; class Pinopsida; order Cupressales; family Taxaceae; genus Torreya; species Torreya grandis. The sequence continues at coordinate 2,043,578 of JARHVA010002488.1, forward strand.
CATTGACAGAGGGTTAAATAGCCCCTTGAAGATGTCAAATCAGGTACTTTAACCCTAATTAATTTTTTTAATGCATTGGGGATTCATGGTAGACTCATGAGGTAGGCTAAATTGGCAAATGGAAGGATATATCACCTTAAACATGATGACTATGTGTTTCAAGACTCTTTTCCCCTAAAAATGCAAAATAGAGTTCCAAGTCTTTCTATGGATATCTTAAAATAGGATTATAAAGTGGTTATAATATTATAAATGTGTTTATCTATCATACATATCATTTTACAATAACCTTTCAAAGTTTTAAAGATAGAGGGTTAGGGGAGAGTGGTGATTAATAGGCCTAAAGTTGTCCATAAAGACTGAAAACAAGAAGTGACATCTACAAGCTTGATCCTAAAAGAGGAATTTTTTCACCAAGGTTTAAAATTAGAAATTAATTAATTTTTTATATGTTTATAATGATTTAAATTACCTTTTATTACCTAAAGGATCATCAAGAGGATATGGCAGGTGGTTTTTGTTCCTCATTCACACACAAAGTCCATACAAACAACCTTAACATTCACCTTTAGCTAGGTATGGAAATAGTGATCTAAACATGGTATTATGATGATTTTTTTATCATTTTAAAGGTAAATACATTCATTAAGTTTATTATAGTTTACCATTAACTTCCAAAATGGTCTCTACACATCATGATTAGGGTCCTAATGGAAAAATATACACCTACAGCCATTGTAAGTAATTGTCTCCAACAGAGAAAAATGTTTGAATTTTTTAGGATAATATAACACAAAGAGGATTTAAAATGAGTATAAAAAGCAAAAAATAACTCAAAATATCCCTAATGGCTTTATAAATGACATTTGGCATGGTTTTTGATGATACAAATCACCTATAGAATCTACCTATAGTCACCTATAGGTGACTGTAGATAGATAGTCAATTGAGGAATGTATTTGAGGGGTTTTTTAGGATAATTACAAACATAAATGAAATTAAAAAAAAAATTATAATAAATTAAGTTATTACATAATTTTTTCAAACATTTATTCTAAGATTGACTCATGAAATCTATCCTACAAGTGTTCCTCTAAAACGTAGAACATAGTCAGTCATGATAAAACCCGGTCTTTAGGATTCAAGGATGGGAAGGATATGTATAAAGTTTAAAATGGTAAATGGAAATATAAAACTCTAATATTTATAATTATATTCTATATATAATTTTTTACATGGAATATAATAAGAAAAATGTTCTTATAATGTAAAACATGTTCCATTGAAAGAGACCCTGCACATGGTTTTCAAATACCTAGTCTATTATAGTTTTGGAAGAATTTTGAAGGTAAAATGGATATAATAGGGGATTTTTTTGGTGTATGGAATCATTTTCATCCATATAATCTACTAAAATTTTTATATGGTCTGATATAATAGGGTAAGTAACCCCTCTTTTTCTCAGATAGGGGGTACTTTCCCTTGAGCATAAACTAGTAAATTTGAGAGTCAATGACAAAATATGAGGCTAGGAGACATATAAAAACTTTAGGAAGGTGTGGAGAGTTATAAAAATAAAAATAAATATGTTATAACATGTAAAATGGGATGGAACTCAATAGGGTACCCTACACTCTAAGATTTGTAGTCATGACTCTTGAGCAAGATTTTGGCCTAGAGCCCAAACAATAGGTCATTTTAATTTAAAAATATTGGAAAGATTTATATAATATGAGAACATGTTTTTAGGGTAAATTATTATGTTTTAAATATCTTATAGTGTAGGGGATTCCATAAAAACTCATTTTGGGCTTCAAGGATAATTCAGGCCTACCAAGCATGACTAGGCCTAGCATCCAAAAAGGGGTCAACTTTATACTTGGATTTATATGATCACTAAAACCTATTGGATAAAATATATCAGGGAAAATAAGATTTTTTAAATATTTTTTAAGGCAAAGAAACCCCTGAGGAAGCCATTTTTTGGCTCAAAATCAACACTAAGTCTACAAGAAAAGGAGGAAAGGGCTTGATAGGACAAGCTTGAATACTCATATCTCTATTGATACTTTTCATGGGATCCAAAGAGGTTTATAGGAATTAGAATAGGTATTAAAAAATCACTTTATGTAATTTTTCTATAACTCTAATGTCAAAACTTTATGAACAAACCTTAAAAATGAAAATAGACCTAAAACCTCATAAACCCTTGCTAGTGACCATTTTAGAGAAATGGAGTTGGATAGATAATATAATTGAATAGTTTGATTAGGATTATTATTTTACCTTGAAAATGAATCTCCAATATCCTCCTCATCCTTTTGATCTATACATAATTATATAGATAGGGTGTAAAATAGGGTATTTTTTACCATTTTATGTGTTTTATAGGTTCTAGAAGGTGTCTAAGTATGAAACTATATTTTGGAGGACTACTTAGAACTTTTATATTTCCTTATATACATTTAATTCCTTATAAAAACTTATAAGTGTGTAAACAATAGCTCTCATATCAGCCAATCAAAATTGGTCTATTGGACAAGCTAGTGAGAAGGGTGGAAAGATTTAAGTGAGATAATTTTAAGGTGTCCCTAATGATTATAAGGCCATTAAGGCTCTTAAAAAATTTCATACACTCCATCCCATGGATTTAAATTGGAAAATAAATCCAAATTTGAGGCCAAGTGTGTAGGGTACATGAAAGAGGAGTTTTTTGGACTGTAAATGATGATGGCTCTTTCAAAGATGATTATAGATGACTAGGTCTAAAACCAATGCATTGATAGGAATTAATAAAACCCTTAACATTCATTAAAATAATCAAACCTATACCTAATAAGTTTTTGGACATTCAAATAGTGCTAATCATTAAGGTAGTTTTTTTGAGCTAGTTAAGGTGTTTTATGCCACTTTGCAAGAGTTTGATGACTTGGATGGACACTTGTGCTTCCTGACCTTGCATGGTTCATTTAAAATAATATTATAATGCACAAGTATATAAGTTTCTCATCTTTAAAACTATCCTTGTGACCATTATAATTCTCTTTTATCCTCTCTTTCTTAAGTTTTACAAGAACTAGCAATTTGGCCCATTATAACTTATGCTTCACCTGAGTATGGAAAATACATACGCATTTTCATACCATTTGATCAATAACACTACTAATTTTTACGTCTTCATGACTATTCTTATTATTTTTAAATTAAATTTTGGATCTTGCTTAGTGAATACTATGGATTCCTTAACATGTTGTCTCATTCTTTCATCCTATTTGAAGTCAGAAAGCTTCTTCTTTTAGGGCATGTGAAGTTTTCTATGAAATTTCAAGGATTGAGTGAGTTATTATATTCATTATTTCCACTTAATGCCTCTTATTTAGTCCTCATATTTTTGCACATTCATTTATAACCTCATAATGTAACATTGATGTGAGAAGATACAGATTAAAGGAGTGTAGGTTTGGTTAGTCCTTTGTTCTCATTTGTAACATGTTATTGGTTGGAATTCATCATCTAATTAGGTATATCACTACCCTTATTATAGTTTTATTTTAGTTTTCTCTCTCCTTTTTCAATCCCAAAGTTTCAGTTTAGTATTAATCCAAAGTGGTACATCAAGGGAGCTAGCTCTACCTAGAGATTCACCTCATCCTTAGGCTACCCGCAAGCCTAGAGTTGTTTCAATTGTGCCACTTGGATGAGGAGAGATTAGGAATCTCCTCAAAGGGTGAAAATCCAAGTGACAATAGTTAACACTCTAGTAAAATAGTTTCAAACTAGATACCTCCTTGAAAATACCTTGAACCATTTTATTAATTTTAAGAAACTGAGACAAACCACATAATATTTCATAAAATGTTGGAAGACCTTGTCAAAAAAGTATTAAAAAAACATGGTAAACAATAACCTATTTCATATATTCACCAATGATCTATCCTAAGTTGTAATATTGGTTCTAGACTCTCTCTACATTAAATTTAGAAGAGGCCCTTGACCAAACTAAGTGCTAATATTTTTTTAGGAATTAGTTTGAATAATCCCAACTTCCTATGGGAACTCACATGCTCATCAAAAATAAAAAAATTCGTGATATTAATGATGGTGTCACTTATTTATATGATACCATTCATAATATTTAAGATATTACTCTTGACCTTGCTTTGGAATAAGATCCCCCTCTAAACCACATTCCTAATTCTCACTTTTCTCCAATAAGAAACATCAATGTTCATAATCCATTATCCTTAGAATAACTCCAAAATCATATACCATGGCCTCTTCCATGAGAAATTGATCTCACTTTCCCTATGAAATTATGCTATGATCCAAATAAGTTATGTTGGGTTTTTGCTAGTTGGGGTCACTCTCATGAGACTTGTAGGTAATTATGTAACTTAGCTATGGATTTCCTCCTTAGTCTAAATTTTTACCACAATTCCCTCATTTGTAAACATCAACAAGCCTATGAAATTACCTTTAAATATCATGAAACACAAAGTAAAAATCAATCTTTGTCTAGGATAATGCTCATTTGGCCATTTATAAAGACCCTCTTCCAAACCATCAATATAATAATGATAAGCCTACTCCTTCCACCAATAATGTTGACAATATTATAGACCCAAATCCCTAAGATAATTTTTTCAAAATGACTAATATGGGAAGGTTATTTTCCTTTATTTATTCTCATCCTACCCACACACACCAATCATCTTGCACTTTTTGTGTTATCTAAGATTCTTCCCCAACTCACCTAATAGAGTCAAGGCAAGAGGACCTTATCTCTTTTGACAAAAAAAATCCAACACCTCCATTAGATAACACTTTTCATATAATTTATCCAAATAATTCACCCATCACCAATAATATTCATGCTTCTAATACCACTTATTCAAATCTATCACAACATAAGCCTACATAAACTACCTCATCCTCTCATGATAATCAACGAATTTGTCCCCCAATTCAACCTAACACAACCTATCAACACAAATTTACATGCACTTCTATTCCTCTTTTTGAGGAACTCCTTCAACATTATTCCCTTATATCCAGTATTCCCATTATAGGTTATGATGAATGAGATCCTATCATAGAGTTTACTAATCTCCCTTCTCAAATCCCATTTATCAAACTAATGTATACTTCTTTGCATCATTGTAAAAACCTATAGACACTAAAAATCCCCACACCATGATTCTAAATGTCATAATTCCCTTAGATCACCTTAGGACCCCTTTGGGACCATTCAACCCTCTAACCCCTAACCGAACCTAACCCATAATGAGTTTAACTTAACTAACTTAACCTAGCCTTTAACCTACATTTTACCTATTTTACCCTTCAATCTTGACTGCCAATGGTCATGGTTCACCTCCTCAACCATGAACATGCAAACTCATGCACCTTAATTTTCTAAAAATAACTCATCCTCATCTGTCTATGAGACATTGCATGAGTGATTTATAATTAGGAAGCCTATTTTACATGTTATTGAAACTCTCTTACCTTGTTCATAAGAAGAGAGGAGAAAAGAGGTGAAATCTATATACAATCATTATCAAGAGATTGTACATCTAAGAGTTTATTTTTGTAAGTCAATCATTATTAGTAATCAAGTGAATTAGCTACCACATCAGAGAGTCAATTTTCCATTGCCTCTCTACCAATTTCTCAGGTACTATTACTCTATCAAGAACAAGCTAGATTCTACCTATAGGTCAATTACCTCAATCATCTACCCAATTGACTTTTGGTAAGATAAGTACTTATTTTTTAGCATTCATTTACTTTATTTACACTTTTTAATCAATTATCCTTTTTACCAACCCAAAGTCATACACATTAACTATTGATGGTTGTCTTAACTATTGATGATCTGTCCAACCATCAATTGTCACCTTGACCATCGACGGTCACCTTAACCATTGACAATCAATGAAACTAGCAATGGTCACTATGGTTGTGAAAAACTAGCAAGCTAATTTAGCCTACCTACACCCAATCAAACCTACTTTTCTATGTCCCTACCTATTCATAAACCCCTTTTATATTTTCTAAAGCAAACATCAACCCTCTAGCATTAGTATTAATTAGTTTATCACTCATTTCATCATTTCTAATCTATTTTCTAAGCAAGCATTCTTGTATTATATTTTAGTACCTTTGACTTATTGATTTAAGTACTTTATTTTATTTTTTATAAACTTAATTATTTAAAACATGTGGATTGACATCCCCTGAGGAAGCTCTTTCTTCTAGGATCTAGTTATTGCTAGGTAATCCACTCAACTCTTTTTCTAACAAACAAGTTTTCTTTAGTTCTTTCTTATCTATAGGTCAACCTCCCAAGCAAATCAGGATCTATTCATAGTCTTTTGATTCAATGCATGCACTATCAATAATTTTTTTCAACCATACCCATATTTATTTTATCCTTTTCCCTTTTCTAATAATAATAAATAAATTCATTTGAAACATTTTAGCATAACCAATGAGACCCTTGTGTCTTTAATTGGGTTCTTGTTTACTTGCATTCTCTCTCTATTCTATGTTCATTAACAAATTCAAATTTTTCTTTTGGTATAGAATCAAGTACATACATCGATTACTTGAAAGTTTAGTTCACATAGCTTAACTTAAAAGCAAAGTAATATATTATAGATTCACTCTTTGTTGAATAAACTTAACCAAATTACCTTCAACAATTAAACATGAAATAATATCGAAACAAGGCCCGAATAGGATTTCATCACCTAACAATAACCTTAACCTTTCCTGTATATCCTACTTGGAGGTCATTACCAAGGGGAGAATCGACTCAAATCTTTGGCTGAGTATAATCTCTGGATATCAATATATATTAGCTAAGCACCTAACACCCTTATTGTTATATTGTGTGAGGTGTGGGGGTAGGCCCCAATACCAATCCACATATTGATTCCAATATAGATTCTTTTTGAGTTCATAAAAATAACCTAAAACCAACCTTAGATTAACTCTCTTGTACCTACTCTACAAACCAATTTCAGTCACACATCTTCTCAAGGCATAATCTAAAAGTGAGATTAATTAAAACTTTAGGGCCTAACATATATTTTAGAATGTGATTTGATTTATTTGATCAATTTCTTGTCTTCTCTTTGTTTGAATAGTAAGGATGTTTGTGCTTTCTATCTCTCATATCTCATATGTTTTTCACTTTCTAGTAGTGAAGAGACCTTGTGGAACAAAACCCATCACCAAATGAACCTACCTCTTCATCCATCGACTATATTTCTTAGCCATTAGATTCTCCTCATACCTTAGGAAGTCATACCTTCCCTTGGGGCATTCTTCAAGGAGATGTGGATTTTGTTGCTTTCCTAGATAAAAATCATGTAGCCGTATAACATTATCTTATAGACATGTCTTAGTATACCCCAGCTTCATCCCCACCTACAGATTCACCTTATGGTATACCTCTCCAAATCATGTGGAGTACCTTTATCACCATGGTTATATCTCAGTAATTAACTACCCAAGCCTCCTCATCAACCAACAACCCCTTTAATACTACCATAGAGAACCAGCCAAACCAAACTGTCATTACCCTTATACCTTCCACTCCTAATAACCACCCTTCTACTATATGAGTGACTACCTCTAGAACTACCAACCTTAATTTATTTACCTCCAATTGATCAACCATTACTCCACTCCAAATCCTTCTAGTTTCTATACCATCTACCTTGCCACTAATTAGTACAATGGTCACCACCCTTCCATCAGTCACCAACCCAAATACCACTCCTATCTAATAGGCACACCTTGCACCAAAATTTGGCTACATCCCTAAACTATAAGGGCATGTACCTATACCCTCTACCCAACCACATACCTCCACCTACCCTTATGTATCTTGCACCCAACCATTAGAGTCCACTTACCAATATGTGGTAACCTCCCAACCACTGCAGCAATATGCATATCACAACCTTTCAGGTGATCAACCCTAAGTAGATCTAATGAATATTTTTATGGATAAAATGACCACCTTGGATTCATCCATTTTGTGTCCTCACAACTTTTTTTCATATGAAAAAATATATAATGAGCCCATCCATCCATCCATGCCTATCAGGCCATATCTTCCCTAATGGGAACTTCCCAAGTTCTCTATATTTCAAAGTAAGGAGGATACCCAATAGCACCTTAAGGAATTCATGCATGCTTGTTATCTCATCACCTATGACGACACCATTCTTCTTTACACCTTCCCCATGTCTCTAGCTAATCTGGCATTAGATTGGTATAGTTCCATATCCAAGCACTCCCTTTTATCCTTCACCCAATTAGCTCAAACCTTCTTGGACCACATTTCAATAAATATCTCCAAGAAAGTTTCTATCACAAACCTCTACTTTATCCATTAGTTTGAGGATGAATCCATTATTGATTTTCTATCTCATTAAAGAAGCTTGATTAACCAACTCTTCTTCTCCCTACCTCAACTTGAACTCATAGATCTCTTTGCTCAGGCATGTGCCAAGCATATCTCCTCTACACTACATGTCCAAATATTCTGAAACTTTGATGAAACGTTTAGCATGGTACGTAAGTTAGAGAACCAAGCCATTGATAAAGGAAAGATAAAGCTCAAAAACAAGAATTCAACCTATAAAACTAATGAGGATTCTTCCTCTAAGTCAAACAATCAATTCTATACCAATACTAAGAGCAAGGGAAATGCAAATGTGGTTTTACTTAAAGCCATTCCACCTTCCTTCAACAAACCAAATTCCTCTATTTATTAAAATCAAACCTAGAGGAACCAAAACTAAAACAACCAAAATCAATTAACTCTACTTGGAGAATATTATGCCTTCATCCTATAGAAGTTGTTTAAATCTAACATCATTAAACTTCCTCTTATCAAACCTCCTCAATAATTTGATGCCTCTCATTTTTCACCTATTTAGTTTAATGAGAATGATTTATGTGTCTTTCATTAGGTATTAGGGCATGATGTCAGTAGGTGAAACACCTTCAAGAGCTTTGTCTAATCCCTCATTGATAAGGGGGAGCCTACATTAGACAAACCTAATGCACCATCGAACCAAGCCCTTGATATATTTAGGCAGCCTTCCCAAAACATATTTCTACCAAGAATGAGAGAAACATAGTTGAATGTTCTCATGATACCCATATTGTTAACATGGTTCTTGACACACTCACTGCTAAAGAACCTACTAACCAACCCATTTATCCCTCACCCTCTCCACTTATTGAGGTAGTGGAGGTACCTTATCCTCTTTTTAAAACCCAAACCAAGGAAACACCATCTTCTCCCCCTCCACTTATTGGCGTAATGGAGTCCTTAACCACCCTTTTAGTTGATATACCAGAGCACCCAACCATCACTACCCTATATTTACCTTCAACTACCAAGCAACCTATTACCCCTTCAAAAATCACTCTCAAAGAGGAAACCCCCATGTTTACTCCTCCCACTGAGGAACCACCTACCTCAACCTTGCATCCTCTGATTGGGGAAGAGGATAAGGTTACCAACCCTATGTCTCCACCTAAGGGCTTATTTTTTAAGTCTACCATTCAGGAATTAAATCAACCTATAAACCATTCATTAGGATAGTTTATAAATTAGAATTTATCTCCAACCTTGATATGGATTGAACCACCTTCTGGTATCAATTAGGGACACCTCATATCACCAAGCAAGAACCTCTAACCATACCTTTATCAAACCAACCCACCACTTCTCATATCTAAACTCCTACCCTATCAACCAAACTAATAACAAAGTTTACCAATCCAACAATCCCTTGACCATCCAAGTCACCTAAACCCCAAGTGACCAAATAACCTTCTCAAACTAAACTGACCAAACTGATCAAGAACCGTAGCACCTTCCTTACACCAAGCCTTAGTCATCCATATTTGAAAGTGGACCTAACCCCTTCAAAGCCACCAACCAAGTGCTAAACTAAAGAAACCAAAGAGATAAAACCACTCAAAGGCTATAATCCCCAAATTTTATCTCCCTCAATCTTTCCCTCCATTTTGGATCCTCATCCCTCTACCTTTATAAGGAAGCCAATTACCTCTATCAAAACCCAACCATCTCTTTTGGCTACACCCTTACTATTACTTTTTGATGTACTTATCTTCACTATACCAATGACACCTAGGATACCTACCTCTCCATCCTCCAACTCTAGATCATAAAGCTCCTTCGATAAATTGAAGCCATCAACCAAGTGCACCACCCTACCCAAAATGCCTACCACCAAACCTATCTTTAAATAACCTCCTACTTCAACCATCAAAATAAAGACCACTGCACCTTTACCACCTTTAGTTGAGTCTTACTCAACCATTTTCCATAGGTTATTACAAACCTCTTGTTTATCCTTACCTCCCATTAGGCCCTTTGACCCTTTAACCTAAAAGCCTATTTGGTACAATAACCACCAAATGTGTTCTTATCACAGAACACTCAACCATGACATAAAGAACTACAAGGTTCTCCAAACCATTATCCACTAAATATATAATGAGGATGATCTATTAGAAAATAAGCCTCCTATGGGCCCCATACCAACCCAACCAAAAAGCATACCTACCCAATGCTTACCTACTCCTCCACTCTCACCTAAGAGTGAAGATGAGTCTAGCTAGTCTACTACCTCAACCTCTCCTTCTATCCATACTATCAATATGGTCATAAGATCATAGTAGAAGGATAAGGGAGAGGTTAAGGTGTCTATTCCATGGACATATCCATCTTTAACCTCTAAACTAACCCACACCCATCCATATCCATCTTCCACCAAACCCAAGGTGTCTATTTTAGGTGCCTCCTACTGTAACCCTTTAGAATATATTAGGAGATTTATCCTCAAGCAACTTCACCAGACCTCAACAAAGTTGAGCTTGTATGAGTTGATCTTTACCTCTCCCCATCACTTTTAAGCATTAATAGAGGCTTTTCAATCCATTGAGGTCTATCCTGAGGACCCCCAACCTCTAGTAACCTTTATTGGTGCTCTTAAAAATTACAACCTTGTTACCTTTAAGGATTCAAAAATACCTTCCATCCACCCTAAGGACCCAAATACCCCTCTTTATTAATTCTTACATAAACCAAACCCATATAAAATGGGTCATGATTGATGGGGAATCTATCATTAACATAATATCCTCTCATGCCTACAACCAACTCAACTTACCAAAAAATGTCATGTCTAAATCTTTGGTCATCCTTCATTACTTCAACAATACCATGGCCACTACCTTGGGAAATATAGTCTTTCATATCCATGTCGAACCTTGCATGATCACCAAACTTTTCTACATTGTGTAAGGTGAATTCCAATACAACATATTTTTGGGATGACCTTAGATTCACTTCATGGGTTCCATTCCTTATACCCTCACCACTGTATTAAGTTTGAGTATGAAGGCCAGGCCATCACCATCCAAGCTGACCCAAGTCCTTTCTCAACATGTAACATGACCTACCACCCTAAAGATGTCCTCATACCCCCCATCTAGAACACCCTCAGTAGCAAAAACCTAACCTTCAACTACCAAAGTGGATATAATATCCCCTTATACCAATAAGGCATCTACTAGTTCCTCTATCCCTTCAGACCAAATCCCCACCATTGACCCTTTGGAGTCAATGTTCAATCTCTTTTTATTGGGTGAGTATCACCTCTTAGCCCTTAATGCTTTTCTTACTCTTAACAAGTTTGGGAAACTTACTAACCAACTAGGATATGACCCTAATGTCAAAATTAGCATTCCCTTTAGACCTCCCCACTGTTAGACCCATTTTATCTATGGGGGACTCAACAAATCCCTTGTTGCTTCTACCACCTTGACCATTCACCATCAGTTTCTCTTACCTAGATAAACCAAGCTTCACCAAGACATACCTCTATCGATGTGTTTAGAAAGGCTTTAGTCTTGGGTGGTATAAGTATGGCCCATATGAATTAGTCACCATCAAAACTAGGAAGCCACATGAGAAGCATGAACTTGGTTTCATCTTCCCTAATAATAAGAAATCCAAACAACCCATTGTTACCATTTTTGAAGAAGATTCCCCTTCTTCACCGACCTTGTATCCACTTATGTGTGAGGATGATGACATCATCCCACATAACATTTTTTTCATCAACATGATGAACCTTAGATCCCTAATCTATCAAAAGGAGGGGGGTTATTGTAACCATCCCTTTGACCCATCTTTAGATGATAAGAGAAGCCTCTCTTAACATTAACACTATTTAGTACTAGGATGATGATTCTATTCTCACCTATCTTGGCACCCCAAATTATTTGATCCACAAATCCCTTCCTTCCAAGACCTCAACCATGTTGAATGAATCCACTACATATATAAACTTGGGTACCTTAAATAACCCTCACATTATTAAAATCAAGAAATTACTAAATTCCAAATAACTTCAGGACTTCCCCTCTTTTCTCCAAGACCATAACATAGCCTTTACTTGGTCTTATAATGACATGCTTAGGATTGACCCTTCCATTGCCACCCATGACATAGTCACTCACCATGATGCCAAACCTATCAATAAAACCTTCAATGAATGCACTTTGGCATAGCTCATCCCTTCAAAGTAGAGATTTAATGCCTCTTATCTATCAATTTTATTTAATGCATTAACTACCCCCAATGGGTCTCAAATGTTATACTTATCACCAAATCCATAGAAGGACTATGCATTTATGTGTACTTTCATGATTTCAACCTTGATTTCCCCAAATATGACTTTCCACTACCCAACATGAACTAGTTAGTTAATCTTAAAGCTAACCACAATATGTTATCTCTCATGGATAGATTCTCAATATATAATCAAATATTTATTGCTTATAAATATTGGCACAAGACAACTACACCTTTACCACCCCATAGGGAACCTTTTGCTATAGAGTCATGCCTTTTTGTTAAAAAAACACTGGTGTAACCTACCAACATGCCATGACCTATATCTTCTATGACCTCATCCATAGGATTATCAAGGACTATGTGGATAACCTTCTTAAAAAATCTAAACATTAAAAAGATCACTTGGTTGTTCTTAAGATCATCTTTCAATGCCTTATCCATTACCATGTCTACCTTAACACTAAGAAGTGCATTTTTAGGGTCTTGTCAAAGAAAGCTTCTCAACTTTATTATCTTCCTCCATAGAATCTAAGTCAAACCTACTAAAATCAAATCCATCCAAGACATACTTCCTCCAACCAACCTTAAACAAATTCATAACTTATAGGGGAAGCTTCAATCCATTCATCATTTCATCTCCCAGCTTTCAAACTGGTGTTAACCTTTCCACCACCTTCTAAAGAAGGATGTATCTTTCAAGTGGAAAAGTGATTATCAAAGAGCATTTAACTCACTCAAGGAATACCTTTTGTCTCCACCTATCCTTACCCCTCCCAAGGATGACCAACCCTTTTACCTTTATATCTCTACCATTGACCATTACCTAGGGGCAATGCTAGCTTACTGAAATGAAAAACATAGAGAGAAAGTTGTGTACTACATTAATTGCATGATTGTAGAGTACAATACTTGATATACCTATATAGATAATATTTACTTGTATTTAGTCTTTGTGGCCACCAAACTTTTCCACTACCTTCTCAACCACAAAACCTATGTCATAACCAACACTAACCCACTCAAGTACATGCAATCCAAACCATACCAAAACTAGTGTATGGCCAAGTGGCTCATGGTCCTATCAGAGTTTTATCTTAAGTTCCTTTAGTAAAATTTAATTAAGGGGAAAGTCATTACTAACAAATTAGCTGAGGCACCTTTAGTAGGTAACCAAACTCCTCCTCTTGAGTTCCCCAATAAGTCCATCATGACCTTCTCTTAGGTAGAATTCACCTATCAAGTCACCATGTTCCTTGATGGATCAAAATGTCAATGTAGTGGGGGAGTTGGTATAATCCTTTTCCCCTTTGATGGTGAGCTTCTACCTCTATCCTTCAAGGTTGATTTTGAATATACCAACAACATGGTTGAGTATGAAGCCCTAGTAATAGGTCTTCAAACTACCTTAGCCTTAGGATTCAAAATGATAAATATCTTTAGTGACTCCCAACTTATGGTCAATCAAATCAATTGCTCCTACTAGTGTAAGAATGATGTTTTGCATTAGTATAAATAACTAGTTGACAAAATCTCATTCAAACACTACTACATATATTCAACCCCATGATTTACTAGTAAGTTTGTTGACACCATGGCTTCCCTTACCTCTTAGATACTATTTTCACCCTCATATTCCAAGATGTCTATAATTATCCATAGACTTACCCAACCTTCCTCTATAAAACTAGATTCTTTCACCATTTTCAATGTGAAGGAGACCCAAATTGACCTATGGTATCAATAAACCTTTGATTATATTAACCTTGTCATATTTCCTTTTGGCCTCTCTAGGAATGATCTAAGAAAATTTATTTAGAGTGCCTCATGTTTTACCATACTATAAGGTATCTTTTATAATCATGTCTTTGATGGACTCCTCTTTTGTGGCCTATGTAGTCACAAATCCTCTCATGCTATCAAGGAAACACATGAGGGTATTTGTGAAGGTTGCTTTAGTGGCCTAACCATAGCTAAGTATATCCTTGACCTTATCTATTACTGGCCTACCCTTAACTATGACTACTATGATTACATGAAAAAGTGTGTAAATTTTCAACAACATGCTAATTTACATCACATAGCTAACCATAGCCTTCAAATTTCCACCAATTTTTATCCCTTCTCACAATGGGGTCTAGATCTTATTGGTGAAATCAACCCTTATTCCTCATATAGACAATTATATCATCACCACAATTGAGGATTTTACCAAGTGGGTAGAGGCTGTCCCTCTAGTCTCCACCAAACTGGAGAAGATTGTCAAGTTTATCAACCATCATATCATATGTTGCTTTAGTGTTCTTCACAATATTATTAGTGACAATGGTAAATCCTTTAAGAACAAGAAAGTCTAGGGTCTATGTGATGCATTTGACATTAAGTAAAGATTATCCTTTCCCTATCATCCTTAGTAAAATGGACAAGATAAGGCCTCTAATAAGACTCTTAATAACATGCTAACTAAAATGGTTGATGCATCTGATTAGGATTGGCATTTTCACATCCCCTTCACCTTAAGGGCATATCATACTATCATTATAACCCCTATGGGTGTTACCCCATTTTATATTATTTTTAGAGTAGAGATTGTCTTACCTCTCAAACTCCAAATTCCTTCTCTTCACATATCTTTGATAGATCTCATTTCTTATAGTGATTATCACTAGTATCATCTATCCAAGTTAGAGCCACTCAATGAACATCATTTATCAGCCCTTACCCATCTCCATGTCTATCAAGAGAATGTCAAGTGTGCCTATAAAAATCACCTTAAAGAGTAAGAATTCCATATTGGAGAACTTGTCCTAAAAGAAAATCAATATTTCACTAATATGGAAAAAAGCAAGTGGGATAGGTTTTCTTTCAATTGGCTTGGATCTTATATCATAACCCACAAGTATGGATCAAGAGCTTACTAATTGTCTTCTCTTGAAGGCCACCTAGCACCTGAGCCCTTCAATGTATAATATTTTCATCCATTCTTTTATTAAGAAGGATCAAGTCCATTTTGTATCTAACTTAAGCTCATCCCTTTCTATCCAACTACATTTCACTTCCCCATTTTATGGGAAACCTATTAAAAGATGAATCATGTGATTATTCATCATGATCATAGCCTAATATTAAAAAATGGGTACCATAGCTCTACCCATGGCATGGTTCTCATGGTACTTTACACCCCTTTTAGGATGGATCCCCATGGTCATTATCACCTAAACCTCTTTTACACCTAATCAACCTTCTTTTAATTTTATTTTTTCTTTCATAAAGGTGAGACACTAAGCCAACCTAAACAATTCTATGTCAAGTGAAATTAAATAATTGAAATTCAAAATTCCTATCATTAGTAATCATGGGTCATTCCTAACATTTACATACTACTCCCTTAAAAGATAGCTATTAAACATTTAATTGAAATTTCCAAATATAAAGTAGACTACTCCTATGAAGGATAACTATCAAAAGCATTAAATAAATCACATAACTTAGACCACTCTCTTAAAGGATGGATGATAAGCATTTTTTAAAAACGTATAATTTTTTTAGAATCTTCTCATATCAATCAATTTCCCATATAAAACAATCAACAAAGGACCCATCATCAAAATCATAAAAAAACAAACTATTCTTTAAAGATGAAATCAACTCTCAAACAACAAACTAAGGTGGAAGCTACAATCAACTTTCACAAGTAGACTTCCTACATCGATCAGTCTGCATAGTTTTAACATAGGCTTATTTACCCTAGTTCTTGGGATACCTATAGAAGAGGCATGCTAGTCTTGTAATAAGGTTTTATTTTCACCCATCTCCCCTTTATACTGTATGCATGGGATTCTTGAGCTTACTTGACATTATGTGGTCAAGACACCTTTTAACCAACTAACGAATGCTAATGTGAAGCATTTAAAGGGATTATGTTCATTAAGCCTATCTAACTTTGGTTTTTTTTAGTCCTTATCAAATAAGAAGCATTGTTCCCTCTTCTTATCCTATCATTACTAGTTGATATTCTCATTAAGGCATTTGTCTCTTGATTATATTCTTTGTTCTCCCATCTAGTGTTTTTATCAAGATAACAACAACCATAATTGTAACAAACATATCCATGTATGTCATAATAAACATCATAATCATAACCAAAACCATAAACAAGCATAAAATCATAACATCCATGAACAATAAAACATCCAACCATTTTCCACCACATCTTTACATTTAAATAATGAATCATATATTTATTAATAATTAGCATGTCATAATCAATTAGGAAACATAACCATAAGTCAAAACAATCTCATGCCTAGCTAAGCATATATTAGTGTCTCAACAACCAAAGCATAATAATAATCCATAAGCAATATAAACATCACATCATAAGCAATAAACATCAACATCAAATCATACACCATGATCATGAGAAATAAAGAAAGATCACACACACACACACACACACACACACACACACACACACACACACACACACACACACACACACACACACACACACACACACACACACACACACAACTTATAATTCAAGTAATATCATCATGTGTAAAGATAAATAATACATGTGATAATGTGTGTCTTCTTTCTTAATGCATGTATACCTCATTACATAGGCATGTAAGTTAGTATCAAAATCATGTACATATATATATATATATATATATATATATATATATATAACATAAGTATGTCATGACCCTAGGGTACCACTACTATTAGCTCCACCTACACTGCCACTACCATCTAATGTTGATCCTCTTAGGATGCCCTACCTATACCCCCACTAAAGTATCCCACTAACTTGGAGTCACCATAGATGCCTCACATACTAAAATGGCCCTATACTCACCCCATTAGGGTTCCTATGGACACTGTGTCAGAACAATGGCCTCATAATACCTTAGCCCCTCTAATGTGGCCAAATATCATGCCATAGGGATCATACCTAGTGACCCTCCTACTTGTGCTACCATATCTCCTACCCTCTATCTCAAGGTATCCCTCTCTTGGGTCACCAATCCTAGAGATTTCCTATCATGATCTATCTTTCCTATCATGGTGGAAACATAACCTTGTAGTATCATGATCTAGCCTTGTAATGTGGCTATATGTCCCTATAATTCTAAAATTTATCCCTATGTAGCAACCAATGCCTCCCTTGACCATTTGGGCCACCTCCCTATACCTATACACTAGTTGGATCCATATCCATAGCTTGTTAGCCCCCATCATCCCACCAACTCAGTTAAAATGCTCAGTCAAACCTCTCATAAAATGCCAAATTTCCCATAGCACAAAAAGCATGGAAGTAAAAATAAAAAAAGTCAAAATGGTTTTTCATTTTAAATTTTTATGTTTCATACTTTTAGGGTTTCCACCTAACCATCTATGGTCAAGGTGACCATTGATGGTTGATCTTGGGACCCCTGATAGCTGACGGTTAGGAGGTCCAAATGTTAAATTTTTTTAGGCACCTACACCTAAGTGCCATATTTTTGGAGTTTACCATCTCTATCATAACAAAACCAACCTAAAGTCTATTACCCTTCTCTAACCAACCACTAGCCCACATCTACCTTGATGTTGGCCATTTTTTACTTGACCACCTCACCATTGGTCCATTTTGACCCAACTGGTATGTATTTTGTGACACCTTTTGCTTGGTCCTTTGATTGTAGTGATAACATTACCATGTTGACCCTTTTCAAATTTACACCACCTCATGTACAACCTAACCTACTCGTGTCCTCTTAGGAGCACTTATTACCTTAGATAATTATGAGACTTGACAAGTTTGTGTTTTCCATGAGAACACTTCCTACCTTGAATACCCATGGAATCACTAACTTTGTCTAGGAGACTAATAGGTGTACCCAACCACTATGCATAAATATGGTCACATGATACACTAGTCACTTATCCTTTAGAATCAAATTTTATTGTTATCAAATATGGTAACTTTATCTTTGTGTGATCTTGGCTATAACACCTTTTGTCATACTTTTCATGCCTATTTATGTTTTATTTCCCAACCTCTCAAACACATTCATAACATTTACCTTTATTGTCACCTTTACCCACCTTATCAAACCTACACCTGATTCTATTTTACCTCATCACCTCCTAGTTTGAGGGTAAATACCTCATCTTATACTTTGGGCAATCAAACCTTTGACCAATATTGATTTTTATTTTATAGCTAGTTGATTCTAATCTGCATAACAAAAAGGGGCAAAATGTAGACACCAAAAATCCACATACAATGATTTTAAATGTCATAATTCCCCTAGACCACCTTAGGACCCCCTTGGGATCATTTAACCCTATAACCCCTAACCAAACCTAACTTGCATCTAATTTAACTTAATTGGCTTAACCTATTATTTACCCTAGCTTTTACCTATTTTACCCTTTACCCTTGACCATCTATGGTCAGGTTGATCACTTACGATCACCCTGACCATCGACAGATAGGATCCACCTCTTCAACCACTAAAATTTAAACTCACCCACCTTGATTTTATAGAAATAAATTGTCTTAATCCACATGCAAGCCATTGCATGAGTGATTTATAATTAGGAATCCCAGTTCATGTGATGTTATAAATCTCTTGCCTTGCCTATAAGAAAATAGGAGAAAAGAGGTGAAATCCATCTGTAATCATTATCAAGAGCTTATGCATATAATATTTTCTTTTTATAGGTCAATCATTATGATTAATCTAATGAATTGGCTACTATGTTAGAGAGTTCATTTACCATCACCTCTCTACCAATTTCTTAGGTACCATTACTCTATCAATATCGAGCTAGATTCTACCAACATGTCAACTACCTCAACCATTCACTCGATCAACTTTTGGTAAGATAACTACTTGTTTCTCAGTGTTCATTTAATTTATTTACACTTTGAAATTCAACCAAGGTCTTACCCGATCTTTCATAATCCATCTTTTGGATCTTGTCAATCAAGTTTTTTACCAACTTAGAGTCATACATAGTAACCATTGATGGCTGTCTCAATCCTTGATGGTCTATCTAATAATTGAAAATTACTTTGACCATTGATGGTTCAACTTAACCATAATTTGTCACTATAGTAGTGAAAAAATAGAAGGATAATTTCACCCTACCTATACCTAATCAAAACTAATTTTCTATGTCCCTGTCTATTCACAAACCCATTTTTAATTTTCTAAAGTAGACCCCCAACCCTCTAGCATTAGTATTAATTATTTTATCACTAATTTAATCATTTATATTCTAATTTATAAGTAAGAATTCTTGTATTCAATTTTAGTACCTTTGACTTATTGATGTAAGTACTTTCTTTTCTATTTTTTAAACTTAATTGTTTAAAACATGTGTATTGATAGCCCCCCAAGGAAGCTCTTGATTCTATGATCTATCACTAGAAAATCCACTCAATTGTATGTCTAATAAAAAAAGTTTGACTTTAGTGATTTTGTATCTATAGGTCATCCTCCCAAGATAAAGAGGTGCTCTTCACAGTCTTTTGACCCAATATGTGCACTATAAATTAGGTTTTTCAACCATACCTACATTTAGTTTCTCCTATTCCCTTTTCCAATAATAATTAAGAAATTAATTTAAAACACCACCTTATGCAAATCATATTTAAAATGAACATCCCCCATCCTCCCATAGAGGATGTGAAGATACCTTATCTAGGTCAAAATATAACATCTTAAAATAATGCAAAGAGATGTCTATATACATTGACCAAATAATAGACACTATCTCTCTCTCTCTCTCTCTCTCTCTCTTCTCTCATCTCTCTCTCTCTCTCTCTCTCTCTCTCTCTCATCTCTACTCTCTCTCTCTCTCATCTCTCTCATCTCTCTCTCTCTTCTCTTCTCTCCTCTCTTCTACTCTCTCTCTCTCTCTCTCTCTCATCTCTCTCTTCTCTCTCTCTCAAATTCCCTATTTGCTTATATAATTATAGATGATATTTTGCTTCATGTAGATGATCCTCCCTTCTTTATAAGCATCCAAATTGGTGACATACAAGTCAAACATTCCTTGATTGATGAGGGTTTAGGTACTTGTGTTGCCTCCTTCGACTTCATTAAAACCCCTCAATACTCTGAATGTAATATAAAAGTCCATAATTAGTAGGTGTTAAGGATAGGACCAAATGAAAATTCCTCCCTTAGGTTGTGTATGGCTCCTTATTACAATCTCACTTATCACTATTTTAGTGAAGATTATGATCTCTCAAATTTTCTCTCTCTTATAATATCTTGCTTGGTAGGCCATGGACTCATCGTATGAGGGATGCCACCTCTTCTTTCCTATCAATGTGTAAAGTTCCCTCATAATGGTGTAATTTATAAGATTCAAAATGACACTAACCTTTAGAATTTTTATCAATTCTTAGACCATGGTGTATTAAAAATTCCAAGCATTAAACCCTTTCCAAGTGTTCCATTTTAAGAATCTTAATGTTTTAATTTCCCTGTCTACTTTATGTGAGGATACCATGATCATCCCAAAATCATTACGAATATAGATCCTAACCTCTTAGACTCCAATTATGATGATATTTATGAGATAAACCTTAAGATAAAAACATCTAATCTCTCTCCTCATCTCATTTCTCATCTTCTACCCTCTCTAAAGTCGCATTCCAATCAACCACCTAATGAAAATATAGCTTTAATCTTAACTAAGACTCAACACTCTATTCATCATGATAAATTCGATGAGAAGGTCATACCTACCTGAATAATTCATATTCATATACCTAACTATGATGATGTTTATACCTTAGATGACCTATTTCTAGGAGGTCTTGTTCAATATTGAGATATTGAGATCCTTCGTTATCATTCTTATTTGTTTCAATATTTTCATTTATCTTATCACATTCTATCTTATATAATTCCTAAATTTATCATTAATCATCTTGTTCATAAGGTAGATATGGTGTGTTTTCATGACACACCTCCAAATTTTAAGAACCTCTTAGGAGCATGCTTATGGATCATGCAATGATTGGTCCCTATCACTTTGCTAGATATTAGGATCCCTATAACCAACTTACCCATGAGATGCTTATTACTATCCTTAAACCCTCCATTCATCATGATCCTCCCTTTAATAAGCCTAGTCTAGATCTTATTCCTAATTTATTTGAGTCTCTTCTTATTTATAATTCTACGTTTCCTTTAGTTGAGACTCATCTAGTATTTCCACCAGCCCTACCTCCCCTTGGAAATGGTCTACTTCCTTTACTACAACTTGATCTTCTGCTCACCTAATAAGCTGATCAATCATACTTTGACATTAATAGAGTTTTTGGTCATTGGAATAGATATTTTAAATTATCCCAACCTTCCCTGAATTTTGATTCCACTCCCTCTATTAGTATACCCACAAAGTCTACTAACAAGTGTATATGTTACTTTCACAACATAGATAATCATTTTCCCACTCATTATCAAATGTTTTGAAAATATATAGACACATTGAGTCCTAATATTACTCATCTTATAGATGAGGCTATACCTCCCCCCATGTTAAAACCTAATTATATTCCCAAATATGGAAAGGTATATGATGTGTGGCACCAATGTGGTACCCATCACACTGATCATTATCGCAACCTTTAGTAACATCTCTAAGATCAACTTATGACCATTATCTCAACTACCATCCATACTCCCATAGGTATCCCATATAATAAGGCTCTCCCTTATTCCACCATGGTTCCTCCACTTATGGCCCTTCTTCCCCTATGGTTCCTCCATTTGTGCTCCCTCCACTTATGGATCCTTATTCACCTATGGTCCCTTATCCACTGGTGACTCCATATCCCACAAATTTTAATTATATTAATTCTCTTGAGTATCTAATGCATGATGGCACTCATTATTAGGATCCTTTAATCATGCTTATATTTTATATCGATGAGATTTGATGAGAGGTATTCTCCCATCTTTCTTTGAATATCTATGAGACATTTGTCATAGTTAGAGTCTAAATTCATAGAGATATATCATATGTTATAGATAATGTTTATAGAAAAATTTACCATTATTTATGAACACAACTTGGTGTTTTTTCACTTTCTTCATCATTTTGGATTGGAGGTGTGCTCCAAGTTTATATTTATATACTTTATATCATACAATATTATGCCAAATTTTCATTTCTTTAATTATCTTATTTGGATATTTATATTTTGCATTATTTGTTGTCTATGGTGTCATTTTATTTCCTTGTGATATCTTATGGATTCTTTTCATGACTACATGTTTTTTTATATATGCGTTCATTTATTTCTATGGATGTCTTGTTCTTTTCTCATGATTGTTTGTTACCTTATCTCTATAACATAAATAATCATTATTGTGACTTGGTTATACAAACCTTGATCCCCTTAGTCCTCCTTATTTAACATGTGATTATTTATAAAACAATTCATCTCATTATAATCTCATTTTACCAATCCATCTTGGATCTCCCTTTATTCCCCTTCATTCCTTTCACAAGCTAAATAGACACATGGTTAAAAATTGAGATAACATGTTGGTTCATAGGTAAGCCTAAGCATTTTAGTTAGTCATGTCTTTAGATACTTAGCTTCTTTTAGCCAAAGTCTAAGGCTCATCTTTTTGTATCACTTTGTCTCACTTGTTGATTGATTGCTTCTCCTTCTTTGCAATGCCATGATCCATATTGTGCATTTATCTTGTTCCCTTGGATGCCATGATGGATATCATGATTCATCCTTCCTTGATAATAACTAACCCTTTTGATTATAGTTCATTACATTTCACATTATTTTACATTGTTATATCTATCTAGGCATACCCTTATTTATCTAACAATCTCTCAATAAAAATATTTCTATATCTCAAGATATCTTGTTGTCTAGCATTTCGATATCATGTATATTTCTAATTTAACAAACTTATAGGACTATATTTTCTAAGGGAAATCATTATAAGGTATTCATTCCTCCCCTTATTATAAGGGAAATAAATAGGGGTTTTTTTATAGATATTATATCTCCTAGTGGTCAAAACAATAGTTTTTATAACACTAAGAATATAATATAGACATCAAACTAGGTAGAACAGACTAGGGAAATAATAGATAATCTAAAACAATCACCAGATTTAGCCCTAGACAATAGTGCTAAAGTTTGACTATAGTGTCAGCTAATAGGGTGTCCTATTTTTAGTGCTCCTATCCAAATAATAGAAAAATTAGTTTTTCTAGAAATAGATATAAAAGTCAATTTAGTCACAGGTTTATCAGTACAATATAGTCCAAATTCAACATGTTTCAATATAGTTTTTTCTTAGAGAATATAGATATAGGGGGAAACATTCATAAAATGATGGCCCTCACTTTTAGTTTTAGATTAGATAGTTGATATAACTCCTAGATCAAAATTCATGTTATAGACACCAGTTATTGGGGGCAATGTGCATGACATATTGGTCCTCCTCTTTTTTTGAGTTCAGTTTATTTTTCCTAAGAATTCTTAGTAGTTGTATGCCTTACTCCATCTGTAGGTGGTTGGCATCATTTTTATTAAGATTGGATTTCATAAAATCTTAAATTTTTGAGTACCTGAGTTCTTGAATTGGCTTCCACATAAGCCTATTACACTAGTTTTAGAGTGGCTTTCATACAGGCCTAGTCTCCATCTTTTGAAATGGCCAAGAGTGACCTAGTTTTAGCATAAATTTGGATATCTATGCCAACATTATCAAATTATAGTACATTTATGGGCTTTAGTCACCATCTCATATGATGACATCTATTACATACCAGTATCACTTCATAGCTTCACTTCATGGGGAAATGCTGGAGCCAAAGGACTAGCTAGCTTTTGTGTTCTTGAGCCACCTATTTAGAGGTATTAGACACACAGTCCAAACATTAATTTTACAATTTTGGGACACATTATCCTATCACGTCTCTTATAAAATCATTTTTAAATTTGTGGTATTTTGTCTATGGTATATTATTTGACACATGCATGATTTGTTAACTTCACTTAGTAGGTGATGATGGAGCCAAAGGATCTACCTTTGCATTCTTGATCCATTTCAAATAAATTGAGAACTTAGCTCCATTCATGATATTAATTTTGGTACAACACACACCCAACAGACATCCAACACAATCCAACATCATAATAGGTTTTATATTGGTTCACATACCTGGTGAGGTGATTCATTCCTTTTTATTCCTCTCTATATTACCTATATTTTATACATTATTAATTTAGATATAATGTATCTAGTAATAAATGATCTATTATATGATTTTCATTGTATATTTACACTTCACATCATGCTCTCTCTACTCATATCCAACATCACATAGCTTTGTGAGATTCACCTTCATAGGTAAGTTTAGATATGTATTTTTTCCCTTTATCCTAGTATTTCACTTTGATACATCACAAGAATAAATGGGGGAAAATATAGTTATATAAAATGTGAAATTTGGTTACTTGAGTATGGCTAATAACACCTAATCCATAGGTCCTCCTACTTGCTTGCACAACCTTTTTAGGATTTTATTTCATTGATTCTTAGTCATCCATATCCTTCCAAACATAACCCTTGATGTCCTAGGTTACTCTCTTAGGCCTAGATCCATCCCCCTAGGTCTCATTCCCTCTATACAATAGCACCCAAATTGGACAGGAGCACTGAAACCTAGGGTATCTAGTTTTTAGTGTTATTGTCTAAGTGTAAGTTTGGTCCTAACAATCATATTTTAATAAATACTTATCCTAATTAATGTTGGCCTAACATGAATTCATTTTCCCCATAATCATTAAATACCCTATAAAAGGACATTCAAATTTCATTTAGAAGGGTTGGAACTCATTTAAAAGAGAGAAGCAAGAATACAAGCAAGACTACTCAAGAACTCATCCTTATTCTCTTTATATATCCATCCGATAGTATTTTAAGATTATTTAAATCTTTACACTAGTCCCTAGTCATTATAAGTACACCCACTTTTACATTTACTTGCATTTTCATCACACTATTACACCAAGCAATTCAATGGGAGAACTACATATAACTTGATCCCTCCTTAGAGTATTGGTATGTAGGTAGTGGGCCCAAACATGGGGTGTGAAGTGCATATATCAAGACAAAAGAACATAAAGAATCAACTCTATAATTAGTTCTATTGATAGCAAATATCTAAAATTTGGTACACAGGTTCACATAGACATTATGAACAAAACTCAAAAAAATCATATCTCTATGAGCAGTTTGGACAACAATGGAAAGACAAGGACTATAACATCAAATAGTAGGGTGTCCTATTTTAAATGGTCCTTTCCAATTAATAAATTAACTCCAAATCTAAATTTATGATAGTATCCCAATATTTTTCCTCCAGTATTAGATTCTGTCTCAATTGTAATTGCCTAAAATAAGCTAAATCATATTTTATCTCACTCATTACTATTTTTAGAAAAGGCAAAAATATAACTTATTTATATAAATTAGTGGTTTAATTATTGCATACTATTTACTAATTTTATCTACTCATATCCATTTATTATTTATAAACTAAATATCTGATTTCAAAAAAATAATAAATCAAGCTCAAAGGCTCTATTTATAGAAGAAAGGGGCTTTAGAGAGAAATATCTTGGTACCAAAAGAAGAATAAATGAGCTCAAATCCATTTGAACCATAATAAAAATTACCTCTATAAATTATGCTCATTCATACCTTTTGATTGATCTAGGTCTCTTCAACCCATTTCACAATTACATTATTCCCTCATTGATGCTCCTTAATGGTTACAACATCAGGATCAAGTTGTTCTGAGATGGGTCTTGGCATCAATACAATTACAATCATAGGATCAATCTATTATATTTGGGTCTTGGTGTTAACTAATATTCATTGGTTCATCATGGCATGAAAAATGAAGAGAATGGTCCTTTTCATGTAGTTTGTCCTAGAGATGAAATCATTTGGGTTTATGTGTATGACTTCATGGCATCTTTTCAAATGCTAACTCTTGTTCAAACTAGATCATGTTTGAACTCTTCCCCATGTTTGTAGCTCCATTATAAATGGAAAACCAATCTCAGACTATTGGTTTTACTCTATTCATTATGTCTATGGGGACTTATAGACCACATATTTATGTTTTGGACTCCTATTAGGTCTAAAAATACCCATTCTATCATTTTAGGAAATGAGGATTCACTATGTACAAATATCCATTTAAAAATATAGAATATAGTCATAGAATGAACCCTACAAGCTATAAAAGGTCAAATCAAAGGTCCATATTTAGATTTAATGGTGGCCCCTTTATGTCATTTAACTTGAATACATCAATGTGTCCCTTTGATGGTTTTTAGCTAAGATCCAATGGCAAAATAATGAACTTGTAAGACTTGTTTTCAATGGTCTAAAAACTACCCTTTAGTTTGACTTTGCCCATCAAAAATGACTCAAGCTAATGAAAATTCTCCAACCTATCTTTATTTCCATTGGCCTTATAAATCCTCACTATCAAATCTTGACCTTTTGAAATTTTGTATGTCATTGATCTCCTTGATATGAAAAAACATGGTCTATTGATTTCTAACTATGAAGAACATGCTCATGCCACTTGTCAATAACTTGTTTTGTGTTTGTCAGACTATCAGCTTTTATGTTTGTGCCATAGGGTAGCCTCTCAAAATCCTTGACCTTTTGAGTCATATCACACCATCATATTTAGATGTACGATGTGTTATATTTTTCTCACACTGTTAGATATCTATTTGGTTGATCTGTACCATTATATCTTATCCAACTTGTAGCTTTTTAAAGAGCTTTAACCTAGGGACATTTTGACTTTTTTGACCTCAGTATGAACCATTAGATCTCAAGTGTTAGTATGCAAGATCACATGGACCATTAGATATTGATTAACTTTAAACATTTTAAATACCTTTTAAAACCAAATGGTTACTTTATGAAGCTCAAACTTGATGCTAGCATGAACGTCTTATATTATAGGTCAAACTTTGAATGCTCAAAACTTGATCTAGAAAGTTCGTGTAGACATGAATTTTGTAGAGTATGTCCCTAGTATGAAGGAAAATATGGTGCTATAATATATTGACTCATGAGGATTTATGAGGTGAATTTATAAAATTCACAAACATGCTAACCAGTTTAGTTCTTTGTGATGTCTTGATGATGACCTAGCTTCACAAATATTATTCTTGAGCTACTGCTTGATATTTGAAAGCTTTAATGAAATTATTAATGCCTATGGGAACTCTTTTCATGATCCTAATGTATTAGAAACCATGAAAACCTACCACTTTCATATATGACTCTTTTCATGATCCTGACCTATTAGAAACCATAAAAACCTACCACTTTCATATATGACTCTAAAATGACCACTAAGACACCAAATTACACAAGGATTAAGCTATACCATGACCAAAGCTATAATGGAATATGAAATGCCATTAAATGGACTACAACATATACTATGATATCATAAAAATCTCCTATACCAGATAATGACTATATGGGGTTGACCCATTTTGGTTTGAGGTAAAAATGATCAACACTAGGCATATACATGGTTGACACTTGAGATAACATAGTGGTTCATAAGTAAGCCTAAGTTTTTTAGTTAGTCATGTCTTTGGATACTTAGCTTCCTTTAGATAAAGTATAAATCTCATTTATGTGTATTAATTTATCTCTCATGTTGGTTATTCCAAATCTGTATGGAGAGGAATCTTAAAATCCATAAAATTTTAAAATCCAGATCATTTTAACAAAATACAATGATATAAAAGGCAAAATTACAATTTTCAGAATTCAAATCACACTAAAAGATGTGATTCAAATCACACTTCATTTTTTTAATCAAATCTTAAACTCCCTAGTTGACCTCATGATAGATTTGAGGTCCATTGGGGTGTGGTAGGCTACTAGATTGGAAAAGGAGAATAAAAAAATCTTTTGGTGCTACCTACTTTCTCACAAGTACCCAATATTTGTATTAAACCAATTTCTCTATAAGAGGTCATGAGGAATAAGGAACACATTGTGGGAAGGTAAGTCAATTTTAATTTTATTTTTCAAATAACCAACATAATTCGATCTTAGTACCTCACTTATTTGAATATACAGATCTATATTTACTATGAATAGGGTATCCTTTGTATATTGATGGTCACTAGTCACTTAACCTCTTTTCTATGTCCTTAGTGTGCCTCATATTTCCTAAGGTCTTCTCATAGATGCCTGTGTTGTGATTTTTACATTCCCTATTTCATTTACAATAATCCTAATATTTTCCATTGAATTTTTTTTTTCACTAATCACTCCCCCATAAGAATTCCATTTATGAGTTTTAGTTTAAGACCATGGATAGGACCAGGCCTTCCTAAAAAATTACCAAATTTCCATTCCAAACATTCATTTTAACATATTTTCCAATTGTTTCAGGTTCATTTGTGTTCCCCTTGTGATTTTTAGTTTAAGACCATAGGTAGGACCATACCTTTCTCATAAAAATTTCTATAATAACTAAGTCACAATGAAATTACATGTATCAAATTTAAGATAAGCCATGATTAATCAGAAGTTACATGTCATTGACATGTTTCCCCTCTTTATATAGGATGTTTTATGATTACTTCATGATCTTTCACCTTAATATACATTTTTTGATTTCATGTGAGAATGGAACCATTTTTCTTAAGTTTTACATACTTCCTAGCTTTAATTAGTGTGAATAATTTAAGTTTATTTTTCCAATTTGGTTTCTTTTTTATACTTCCTAACATGATTTAGTATGATTGATTGACTTAATTGTTTTATTTTTATAAAATTTGGTGTTCTCATGACTTTAATTTTAATACATTATTTTCATACTTCCCAACATGATATAGTGTGATTTTTCTTATTTGAATTTGGTAAAAATATTTTCATGGTTTAAAAACATTTTGTAATCTATTTTACCATCTTTGGTTTATTATATTTAGTCATATTTTTTTATTACACATTTCCCATCATAATATAGTGTGTAGTACATTTGTTTTGATTACTTATACTTTTCCAAGTCATTTGTGCCTTTTTATTTTTAACCATGCATGTGTATCACATAATTATAGAAAAGAAAACACTCCAAATATATTTCTCTTAACATATACAACAAAATCTAAATACATATGCTAGAAAGAAATATATCCAT
Organism: Torreya grandis; assembly: GCA_037957365.1. Classification (NCBI taxonomy): domain Eukaryota; kingdom Viridiplantae; phylum Streptophyta; class Pinopsida; order Cupressales; family Taxaceae; genus Torreya; species Torreya grandis. Next base: position 2,073,537 of record JARHVA010002488.1, read on the forward strand.
GCATCAACATCCACAACCAAATTCAACTCATGAGATCAAATCCAACTATCAAAATAAATATTAGTATATACCATGTGTTTTATCAATACAAGGTAAAAAATAAAAAAATACATAGCTCCAATTCTATAGTTAGGCTTCATAAGGCCTATCCTATGGCCTAGAAATGCTACCCATAAATGCCTAGGACTATCCCTTATGAATGGTATGCTATAATGAGGTAGTCCAAGATCTCAATATTTCTACTTATCCCTATAAGTTGGTCACTTGGGCCTGCACCTATCTAAGTTGAATCATGGTAGCCATGTGTTATGCTCTCTCCTAAGCCTAGGCCTACTAGGCCTATGCCTCTCCTACTTCCACCCCTTTTAGTGGTTGAAATCCATCCCTACATGTTTGTAACTAGCTTTTAGCCTCCCCTACTAGTCTAAACTATCCTTCTTGGGTTGGGGAAAATTATACCATAGGATCATATAGTGTGGTGGGGTCATATGGTGCCAACACCACATCCAAAATGTCATCATGTGTAACCATAACCATGAATCCCCATTTTACCTCCTATATCACTAATCTACAAAACCAAAACCATACATACATACATACATACATACATACATACATACATACATACATATATATATATATATATATATATACATACTATAATCACATGTAACTAGTATTCTATATCAAAGCTTAAAATCATCACATTCCTCACCAATACTAGTGTCACCAACCACCATCTCCCAATCTACTCTCTTATTGATCATCATCTCTCCATCTACTCATCCCTCAAGCACCTCCTCTATGGATCACCTCCCCACCAGTACAAAGCCCAAAGTCACCACTTATGCACATAGTGACCCTCTCTTGCTAGGTGTCTCTATCAACTAGCTCTATCTTAGAATGAATACTAGATCATCTTACACTATCACCCTCACTTGTGCTTGTTATCATCAGTGGTTCCTCTACCTATTATGTGTTTGAGGTGGTCATTAATTATCCTAATATGGTGATTTATATGGTTCTTATTGTAACCTTTCATCCACATCCATGACATTCCTTCCCTTGACTACTTGCTATCATGTTTGACCAATACATGGTATAACACATCATGGCCTAATGTCAGGTCTCTTAACTAGTACTCCTCTTCCTCTCCCCCTTGGATCTCTAGGATGTTGTGCCCAATAAGTAGGCACTATTAGTGAGGCTGTAGGATGTGGGAGTCCAAACTACTCTAAAAATTATGCCACCAAATACAACTCTACCCACCAAGTATAGTGGCCTATGATATATACCTGAGCCATCCCTATTATCATGGTAAATCAATGAGGACAAATAGTAGTAGTGTGCATGTAGGGTTACCACATGATCTATCATCATGTGATAGTTTATAAATATTTCACATGGGGCATGTCCCACACTACTTGGTCATACTACCAACTTGTCACCTGAATTAACGTATCATCCATCACATGGGCCAAACCAACTAATCAATACTTAGGAAACTTCTCATATATCTAAGAACTTAATAAAATAACTATCCCCATGGTATTCTACCCTCTAAATAGCATATCATATATATATCATGTATGATTTGGACCTAGATAATAGCCCCAAATTCATAAAGTGTTCCTTGATCCAAAATAGATTGATATAAGGCTATTGTATATAATGGTACCTTATCATCTGACTTGTGACATAACACTTATATTGTCACAAGTCTGATCATGGAATTTTGAATTTTTAGAATCTATATGATATATACATCAAACTAACTAACTCATAATCATAGGTATATCCTATCTAAGCATGTATCCCACCTAGCTAGTGCTTGTCTCTCTTCTAGATCATTTAGTGTCCATATGATCATTATTGTCCCTCCTATCGATAGTCCCAACAAAACATGGACATCCTCTAGTGTGATAACCACCTCTATGGTATCCCCATCCACCACCCTTCAAAATGTGTTGGTCAACCATTCCCATAATCTAAGGAACAGGACAACAAGATCAACCTTAAATGGGATGCACCTCATCTTCATGATGCCTCTAAAGGCCAGTGAAACTAGATGTGTTCTATCCACATCTATCAATCACTCTAATAGTTTTAGTAGCCACGATGCATATATAAATTTCCAATACCTATGATGTCTCTAAAAAATATCAACCAAAAAAGTATGTATCAAATCTGTATGCCATAAATAATCAAAATACATTCTTAAAATTAAAAAAAAAAAGATGGCTTGATTTAGTTTCTCAATTTTCTACATAGTCATTTTATTTAATATTAAATCAACCTTGTACTTTCCTTATGATACTAGATTGGACCTTTCAATTTCTTACTAAATTGGCCACATCAATATTAGATTGTCCACCTTCTCACCTTGTGATACTATATCAACTTTATTATATATAATCAACCTCTTTTAGTGATACTACATTGACCCTATCTAATAAATTATGTCAACCATGATCTATGTAGTCAACTTTACCTCTCTTACCAACTAAGTCATCCCACTACTTGCAATCAGCCCCTTATTTTCATACTAAATTAGCCCACTATTATGGAGTCATCCTTATCACTATCCCTCACTTTATGGACTAAGTCAACTAGGTCAAGTTTATTCATCCATAGTGGTAACTTTTTGACCATTTATCATAAATGCCTTGGGAATTTATTGGTCTAAATTTTTCCTACCTAAAACCCTATTTTACCCCTAATTCACCTAAAATTTTCATAAGCTTCATTTTAGTGCCTATATTTTCCCTACCAATCACTTTTATGTATTTCTCTCCATTTGAAATAAAAATATTCTAGAAATTTGAAATTTATAGTTGCTTACCTATGTTGCACTCACTGCGACTGCTATGTGTCCTCCCCATCTCAACTATTGTCTCCTCACCATGATGGCTTTCTCATCTCCAACTAGTTCTCTTAGATATTTGTTTTCTCATATCAGTAAAAATAATAAATGAATTATTTTTTCACCCTATTTATATTTACTATTCAAAATTATTTATGTTTCAAATATTTATCATCATATTTCATATTTTGATCATATCTTTGTCTCTACTCACTCTTTTTCCAAATCATAAATTTTTTTGTAATATTGAAATCATAGAAAATATTTTCACCTATTATAGTCTATGTAGAAAAAAAATCATTTTTTTGCTTAATTTTACTAATCAAGTTTGCCTAATGTTTTCTACATTAGACACCTTCACATTTAATGCATCTATTTTTTTCATATCACTAAGGTAAGTAAAGGTATGTTTTTTTCAATTTTGTCCTTTAATTTATCTTATTTTACATCTTGCTATATTTTATTCATCTTTAGTATTATGTGTTGATATGTTCTTTTCTTGAAGCACCATCCCATGTTGCATCGACATGCCATGTGATGAGTTTTGAGTGGAGCATATGCATAAACATAATATTTTCAAACTTTATTGATTACTTATGTTTTCTTTCTTAAAGGAATCTATTGAGTCTTAATCTCTCTAAGTGCATGTCTTAAGGGGTGTACTGTAAAAGGGGTGGGCAGACTATTAGTGCTTCATAAGATTATTGTCCTTATACTATCACTTACTATTGACATAAACATCTACTAAAAACATTATCCTAAGCTTTGAATCCTCTTTCTCACCCTCATCTAGTCATTTTATACATTCATTATCCCTTCCTTAACCTAAAATCCTTTTTGATGATTTATGACACACTATCGACCCCATCAACCTTGTATTTTAATTGTCAAAACTCATTTAGGGTCTAGGTTAGCCCCTAGTAGACCTAGACTAGGACATAATTTTTTTTGTTAATAATAATATAATGTCAATTGGGTTAAACCTATCAAATAAAATTTCAAAAAAGGTTAGGTTTGGATCCATCTATATAAACACATCCATTTCATCATTTCTAAGAGAAGAGATATATATTGTGCATCTACTTATCCACCATTATACTTGAGGAGTATAGCTTAGGGTTTCATACTTTCTTTTGAGATATGGATCTTATCATATATATAAGTATTTTGTATGCATTGATAGGTTGTGTATCATATATTTTATTTATCCTTATCATCTTTACATACCACAACAACATCTTGCAAAGCACCTTCGTCAAGGGAGATATTAAGACTCAATAGGTTCATCTTCAAAGGTAAGTACTCCTAACTTTGTTGCTCCTTTATAATAGTAGATAGATATGCATTTTTATTTATCTCCCATGCATTAGGATTATGTATACATTAACATGAGTCTATATATTATATGCATCTTTACTTTATTACCCCCACTTTATGCCACAAGTATTGGTGAGCACTATATTAGACTTTACTTGTTATTAGTTGAGTGAATATAAAAATATAGGACCTAGTCAGGGTTATTTCATGGTTTTTTTTATTAGAGGATTTCGAACCCTCCTGAGTGATATTATTATGGTAAGAGATCACTTGGCTAGGTCTAGTAGATCTATCTTGGTCATGACCCAAAATATCCAATGTGTAACAATCAAAAGTGTAAGTAGGATTTATCTTCTATGATCTAGGATTGATTTATATATCATTTGTATTTCCATTTACATATAATAAGATATTCCATTTGATTAAATACTCCTTAATGGATCTGGTTCATAGTTTCTTAGTTCATGTGTGAGGGATCTCTTTAAGTTCTATAATGACTTGACCTTCTTCATCTAATTTAGGTAACTCAGTCTAAGTATAAACTCTATGTTCAATTACCTTCTTCAAGAAAGACACAGAATATTGGATGTATGTGAGTGGATGGAGGTAATTCCATCTTGTAATACACACTATTAATTTTTTTCAAGATCTAATAAGGGCCATAATACTTTATTGACAACTTATTATAATTTTTTATTTGTTTTAGAGACATTTGTTTATATAGATGCAAATGCATAAAGTCCTAATCACCTATGTCAAAATGGCACTCACTAAAAAATTTATTTTCTTATTGCTTCATTCTATTTTGTTCCATTGTTAAATTCTCTCGCAAACTGACTAACACTTCCTATTAATGATGAATGTGTTCCTCAAAATTTTGAACCTTAGTATGCAATGTCAAAGATTAAGTGATGGATGGGGGGTGATACCCATACAATTACACAAAAGGATACATCTTGGAAGAAGTGTGAAAATAAGTGATATACCACCATTCATCAAGTGGTAGCCAATGAACCCATTTGTCTTGTTAGAAACAAAACAACAAAGATACCCTTCTAAACATTTGTTGACTACCTTTGTTTATCCATTAGAATAAGGATGATAGGATGATATAAGAGCCAACTAGGTTCCCAAACATGAAAATAATTTATTCCAAAAATTGCTATTAAATATGGGATCTCAATCACTTACAATGATATTCTGAGTACCATCTAATTTTTTAGTTGTATTGAAAAAAGTAGAAGCTAATTTATTGGTGACAAATGGATATGATAAGAAAAAAAAATGAGCATACTTTGTGAGTCTATCCATAAATACCATGATAAGTTACCCTCAGACCATGGTAGCCAGATAATGAAATCCATGAAAACATCCTCCAAATTTTGTCTAGGGCTTGATAAAGGCTACAAAAGACTTGGGGTCTTAATGGTCTCACCTTTATTTTTTTGATTAAAATGAATTCAGCCACATATTCTAGACATCCCCCTTGAGTCCTTCCCAAAATAAATCATGCTTGATTCTATGATATTTTTTCAAAAATATTAAGTTCCTAAAGAGTTTTATGGTTGATGATAGAATTCTTACAAAGGTATAATCTAAATTTATACATAATGTGTTCCCCTTTGATGTAAAGTTTTTAGATTCATCAAAACCCTACTAAATATTTTGAATCAAATCCTTGTTAACACTATCATTCTCCTATTTAAATCTTATTTCCTCTAGCTAATATATTTTCCACATGGTCATGGTAAATAATAATGTATCAACTGATTCATCCCATCAGAAGAGGACATATACCACCGCAATCTCTTTTCCTTTATTATAAAATATTTCAAAATCATATAATAACATTTTATTCAACCATTTATGTTGTTCTCCAAATGATAATAATTTATCTAAAAATTATTTGAGGCTATCATGATCAATCTTTACCTAAAAATTGATGGCCCATCACATAAGGTCTCCATTATTTCACTGCATGTAGAATACCCATCATCTCTTTCTCATAGATTGGTTTGAGCCTATTTTTCCCTTCAATTGGTTCATTTAAAACTCTATTGGTCTAACTTATTTCATTATTACACCCCACTTTTCATATCCCAATTCTCCATACTCCACAACAAAAGTTTTTGAAAAATTAGGAGTAGTTAAAACTAGAGTTATGCATATTGACATTTTTAACTATTCAAATTCCTTGGTAGATAAATCAGTCCATTGGAAAGATTTTTCCTTAAAAAAAGAGGTGATTGGGGCTATAATTAGACCATAATTTTTGATAAAATTATGATAGTAACCAATTAATCCTAGAAATCCTTGAAGGTTCTTGAGGGTCTTGGGAACCTACCCCTCCATCACTTGATTTTTTTAAGATCAACTTTCACTCTTTCATCTGAAATAATATGACCCAAGTACTCCACCTCTTTAACACCAAGATAACATTTGGAATGTTTGACATAAATTTGATGGTGTTATAAAATTTAAATTAATTTTTGACATTCTTCAAATGGTCTTTCCAAATTTTATTATAGATGAAGATATCATCAAAAAATACTAATACAAAATTTCTCAAAAATGACCTAAAAATAGTATTCAACAAACTCTAAAATGTATATGGTTAATTTTTGAGGCCAAAAGTCATGACCATAAATTCATAATGGCCTTCATGAGTTATAAAAGTTGTTTTAGGTATGTATTCATTGTGGATGTGAATATGATGATACTCATAGTGAAGTTCTAACTTGGTAAAATAAACACCATGTAAATCATCTATTAATAATTAATTATTGGAATAGAAAAATTATATTTGATGGTGTAATTATTTATTTCTTTATATTCTATCAAAATTATCTATCTATCATCCTTATTCTACACCATGACCACCAAGGATGAATATTTGCTTTGATTGTGTCAGATGATTCATGCTTCCACTATCTCTTGTACCATCTATTCAATTTCACTCTTTTGTGCATAGGGAAACTTGTAGGGTATTATTTTTTGTGGTTTACTTCCTATCATTATCCTAATGGCATGATTATGTGCATGACTTGGAGAAATTCCTTTTGACATGTCACCAAAAATAACACAATGGAAATTTAACACCCTTCGTAAATCAGGATGTGTAGACTCCTTGGTTGGTTTAACGTCAATAGAAAACAAGTGTGCCAAAAAACCTTATACACCTTTTCTAATAATCTTCATCATTTGATGTCAACTATCTATTTGTGGAGATTTATCCCATAATCCATGTAGTTTAAAGGTCTTACCTTTGGAATGGAACCTCATGAATAGTTCTTAGAAACTCATCTCAATAGTACCCAAAGTGGTGAGCCATTGCACTCCTAAAATAATTTTAGATCCTATCATGCGAATAAAAAAAATAGGGAAATATATAAATTAGTCTCTCATACCAATTCTAATGCTATAGCATTTTACATAATAATTGAATGTACCACCCTCTACTATCATGACTTGAAATTTGAGAACTAGGTAAATGAAACATTTAAAATAAGTAGCCAACTTACTATCAATGATTTTATGTGTACTCTTATATTCAATTTAAAATATTCATATTTTATTTAATTAAGAAACCCACCACTTTAATATTTTGAAAATTACTCAATCCTAAAAGTGCATGACAAGAAATAGTAGGTTTAGAATCTTTAGATTCATCTGTAGGTTCTTCCAAACCTACCCTTAAAGCCTCATCATCTTCTTCCTCCTCATTATCACATTCAATGTAAAAAAAATCCTTGCAATACATCAATGTCATTTTCTTAATTTCCTACCACATCCAAAACACACCTTTTTCATGTTTTTTCTCAACTTATTGAGGTGTCAATTTGGTGGGTTGTGGAAATTATGGTGTTAGGAAGGTGAGTTCACACACATTAGTGAAATGTATTCATTTCATCAATTATTTTTCCTTGGCTACATGTGACCTTGGTATGGATTTAGATACATTATTGGAATGAAACATATGATCATCTAATTGGATGTTATCTTTGAGGCCACCAAAAAATAGGTCAGTTCGATTATGTATGTCATACATAGTGAGAGATTCTAAAACTAATGAGTGTTATCCTTTACTATTGCATTTTGGTACAACTTGGATAATTGGTTGAAGTAGTTTTTTGAGATATTATTTTTTATATTAGAGGTATCAATATTTCAAAAATATAGACTAGAAAACCAAGAGACCCTTATTTTTCTTTTGAGCACAAAACCAATGATAACAAGTAAATTGTTCAAGTTCTAGATACAAAAAGGCCATGACCACATTTTGTGAACTAGGATTTTGATGTATATCAAATAAATTTTAAATAAAAGTAATCCATGTGAGTTGATCATTACCATAAAACTTTCATAGGTCCACTTTTGGTAATAATGGCTTCGTACCATGATTGATGTTGTGATTATTTGGAGGAGAAGAACCAAACTAAAGTTATGGAGGGTACTTTTACAATTATTGAGTTGAAAATTTGGCCAATTACCCAATGATTTGTTAAAATTTATCTAAAAATCTATTCAAGTCCCCTATAAGCCTTGTGAAGTCCCCTATAACTACATCAAGATCATTATTTTATGACATGCCCTATAACTCTAACTTAAGTTATTGAATTTTCTATAAAATACTTGCATTAGAAGTTTCTAACTCCATGTCATCTTTTTGAGGAGTTTTAAGTGTTTATTTCCCTTTTCCATGACCACAAGTGATAGGCCCTATCATATACAAACCCTAAGAAGGTTGTGAACTAAAAAAAGTGTATCAATAAATGATAACATTGTGATCACCTCACCAAGATGAGTCTAATGACTGCTAATGTGAAAAATGAGGAAAATTTTTAGCCCAAAAAAGTATACTAGTAGTATATACTATTATGATCATCTCATAAATATGAATCTAAAAACTACTAATTTTCACAAGGTAAAAAATATTGTGAATTATTTTTTTAACTAAAAAATGTTTTTTTGTAAAAAAACCTCACTAACTAAACTGTGGTGGAAAAAATTCAATTCATCTTAGATCACAACTTATTTTTTTTGGCCTTCTAGTGCTCAAGATGTCAAACCCCAAAAAAAGTGACACAAAAACTTACCCAAATCAAATATATGATACCAATTGTAATGAAATTGCTTAGATGATTCATAATAATATAATTATATATCATATAATTAAGAGTATAATAAATATATCCACAATAAAAATTCATGAAAGAGAATAATACTTGAATATTTTAACTGAGCCACTTCAAGGTGGAAACCTCCACAATAATGCAATAAGAATAGAATTCATAATATGATGATAAAATAATACACACTACCTCTTATATATAATATACCTAGCCAAGGTTATTCCATAGGTTGAACATACTAAGAACATAGAGAAATGAAACAAGATAATATGAAGGTGTGTAAGCCAAAATTCATCCACACATATCTCTAGATGTACTATGTTTGCACATCGATTATTTATTACTCTTTGAGCTTTGACATGCCTAGGGATGTTTGTGCATCGACTATACATTAATATCTACATTTGGACATGCCTGAGGCCATATCTTCATTGACTATATTGGTTGGTGGACTAATGTCTTGAGGACCACATTCATATATACTAATTTTCACATAATTTTATTTTCTAGTGGACCAATGTCCTAAGAGCCTCCTACATATTGAGTTGCACATGATATCTTGGTTGATATACTAAGATCCTAAGAGCCCACATATATTAATTGGCATGGTCACATGTTATTTAAAATATTTCATGAATGGCATGGAAATTGAAAATGGATATAATGTCATATTTTTATTCTTATGCAATATAATTGGTGTGATGGGAGGCATTTCCCCGTGCTATGCTTAGTCAAAAGATCCTATGTATTAGATACAAAACTAGTTATGGTAACTCAATGTTACCCCATATGATTTTAATGACACAAATGTGAACTCAGTATGGTTTAACTTCACTTGTAATGGTATGCCCATAGAAGGATGCCTAATTTATTGGGATGGTTTTTGTTGTGTTTGGCACCATCATTATTTTCTGTAAATGAATGGTATATCCAAGGAACACTTGGGATCTCATGATTATAGCAAAGAAACTATGGATGTCAATGGTTAGGATAATTTTTTTCATGTTATGGTCTATAACAAAGTAAATTACCTCTTTTATAATTTCTCATAATTATACATACATCTCAGTAAAGGGAACAACTCAAAATAGATAGTTTCCTTTATCATGACTCACCATTATCTAATGCAATAATGAAATATCATGTCATAACATATCCTTGATTAGATCAAGGCTTGGGTCTAAAATTGTATCACTTCCATCTTTGAATTAGAGAGGTTTTCATGAAAAAATCACAAATTATCATGATCAAGGATTGAATCTTCCTTATGAGTTGGTCATAGGAAATTCTTGTTATGTTGAAATGTGAATAACAATATTGTAAGAAAATTATGGGAAATAGAGAAGTTATTTCCCCTTATTTTAATGAAGTGATTTTATTCTTATCTCCATATTGTTATATGTTATTGTGACACTAAGTGATGGTAGTCTATAAGAAACATCTTCATGTTGGTATCATATCAAAATCCTCCTTTGTTGGGCATGGTGGAAGTTTATTTGATCTTCCCATGAATGTCCTAATAGTAACGTGGAAAATTCCTATGTTAGGAATATTTAAATTTTATTTTACCCTTAACTGATTATCTTGATAGTAATATGGAAAATTTCTTCTGTATTAGGCATGGTGAAAGGTTGTTTGACCCTTAACTAATTATCCTGATAGTAACATGGAAAATTATTTCTATGCTAGGCATGGTGAAAGGTTGTTTAACCCTTACCTGGACATCATGATGGGAGTGATTAAAGTTCTCTCATGTTGGTGATGATGGTAGGTTGTTCAAATATCCCAATACCATTATCAAGAAAATTATTTGATGAATAATCCTTGAATAAGTGAAACAAATTCTTGCATCCTAAAAATTAAATTAATGGCTTATGTTGCAATTCTAAAGAGGTTATGTTACACCATTATACAACTAGTAATAAAATTTGTATCAAAAGATTATCCAAGGTTGTATAAACCTTGAAAATCAAAATATGAATCAAGAGATTATATTCATGTGGGTCAGACCCTCATATGTGCTTAAAAACCTTACAAATTATGAATGAATAAACTCAAGGACTATTGTAAATACAAAGTAATAGTGTGATTGGTTACAAGTATCAATTACATTTGATAATTTCCATTAGTGATGCAACAAAATGCTCACCTTGGGTACCTACCTAGGGTGGCACCTAGGTAATTTAGGATGATGTTGTAGTAGTCTAAATGATTTAGAAACCTTGGTGGATGAATAAAATAGTCTAGCATCAAGTATGATGCTCCTTTAAGGGGGGAGAATGTAAGGCCCCTCATGAGAAAATAATGTGACTATGCTAGATCTATGGTAATACTCCCTTAGTGGTGTCAATTTCAAGGCAATTGGATCATGAAAATAGTAAGATTTGGATAATCAATACTTTAATAATTACTTTAGGATACAATTAAAATTTCATATGTATTAATGTGTTATAATAATATAATTTCATGACCTTTTGAATTTTTTGGTAAGCTAATTATATTAGTTTAAGTAAATAATCTAGCATGTTATAATTACAAGCTTTAGCTATTAGTATCATGGATTTCATGAGAGCAATAAGTGTGTAGGAATAGGTCATTGCCAATGAAGGAAAATGTACTATGATAGGCATATTTGAATTATGTGTGATCTTATCTTGGACTCATTTCTTATCTAAACCTTAATTGATCCAAGTGGAATTCCCTTTTTACCATTCAACCTTTCCTTTTTAAACTAGGCATGTCATAGTGATTGTAAGCTCTATTGGGTTGTTAAACCACCTTTGCCTTTGTCAAATTTTAGACATGAGATGAAATAGACCAATGTTTACATTATCTTTCGGTAGCTTATAGGCCTATTCATTAATTTTCCATTTCCTTGAAGTAATATGAATCATTGGGTTGACCTTAGAATCAACCAAAAAAATCTATATGAGCTACCATGTACCATTATGTAATGACAAAAGATCACCCACTACGAATGGATGGGTTGGCTAATAGAAGTTTTTGGTTGATCCAAGGAAATAATAAACACATGTCATGTTATAATTTGGTTGTAATGAGGAGATAATAACTATTTGAGGAAGGTAGTGTATACATATAATATTTTTAAAATTTATCAATTATCAATGTTTTCTCTCTTACAAGAACCTATTGAGTCTCAATATCTCTAAGTGAAAGACTTAAAGGGTGCATTGGTAAATGGGTGGGCAAACCATTGATGTTTTACTTGATTTTTTTACCCTATACTACCACCTATTATCCACAAAACCTTCTCCTATACACCTTCATAATCCTTGTCTCCTATCTTTCACACTCTTCAAATAGTTTACCACCTTTATTATACCCTTCCTAAGCCTAAAACCCTTTTTTATGGTTTATATTACACTATAAACCCCATCTACTCTAAATTGAAATTGATAAAACATAATAAGTTCTAGGTCAGCTCCTAGCCAACCTAGACCAAGACCTAATATGTTTTTATTAATATCAATACATAGTAAATTAGGTTGACCCTATCAACTAAACCTTAGAAAAGGTTTAGGGTTTGATTCAAATATATATACACATTAGTTTTTACATTTATAGAGAAGAGAAAAATAATAATATTATATTTCACATCTACTTATCCACAATTCTACTTGAGGAGCATAACTCAGGGTTTCAATACATTCTTTGGAGATATAGATTTTGTCTTGTGGAGAAGTCTTGTGGATGCATAGAGAGATTGTGTATCCCAATGCTAACTTATACTTTTTATCCTTACCAAAATAACCTCTTATGAATCACCTTGCCCAAGGGATATATTGTGGCTTGATGGGTTCATCTTCAAAGGTGAGTATTCCTAACATTTTTTCTCCTTTGATTAAAATAGATAGATTAGCATTTTTACTTCTCTCCCATGCATTAGGATTTAATATAAATTGAAATTAGTATAGATCATATATGAATGTTTAATTTTTATGTTTATTACCCCCACTTTATACTAAATTTTTTAGCAAACACTATATTAGACTTTACTTCCCTTATGAATATCAAAATATAGGACCTAGTTAGGTTTATTACATGGTGTTACTTGACTAGAGGCTTTGTAACCCTCTCTAGTGATTATATTGTGGTAAGATATCCCTTGGTTAGGTATAGAAAAACCATTTTGGTCATGACCCAAAATATCTAATGTATCAACAATCAAAATTATAAGTAGAATTTATCTTCTTTGATCTAGGATTGATTAATATATTAGTTGTATTTTCCTTTGCATACATTTTAGTGAAATTGACATGAATCAAACCATTATAAGTTTTATTTCATGCTTTCATTTTGTTATCATATTATATTTTTATATTTTTGGAGTATTTTATTGATTAGTTGGTATGGTTCTAATAATCTATGTGAAGTTTTAACACACAGTCACTTCAAAATGGCTATATTCTTTTGGTGTAGGTATTCTCCAAATAAAAGTTATTAGATCAATTAGTTTAGCACAATGTTATTTCCTAATTCCATATTTGTGTACATATTTGAACCAATTAACTCTATTTGAGACTATATTCTTTCATCATATGAGTCTACAAACATAGTCAAGCCAATTGACTCTATTTGTAACTTATTTTTCAGGATAGGTTTTGTAAAATCCATCAAGCAAGTTGACTCTGTTATCAAAATTTTAAGTCAACATTTGAATGACACAACATAATTTTTTTGAAATTTAAACATCTTCAAGCCCATCAAGGTTCATTATTTATCTATCTATCATTTCATCTCTTCCTTTATAGTACTATTTTTAAAAAAATTGTAGTTTATAATACTACAACCAATTGGGTTGACATGCTCGACATAATTATATAGTCTATCTTCTGTCTTGAAGATATAGTCAACCTATTTGACTGTATTCTTATAGATCTTGATTATGAAAAATAATAAAAACCTATTTAACTTTGTTCTACACTATTTTCATACATTATAGTCTGAACTAACTTTATGCTCTTCATAATCAAGGAATTAACCTCTTTTCTATAGTAATTAATTAACCTTTCCTTTTAGTTATTTGCATTCTTAGAGTAATAAACATAGATTAAATTAATGTTTTTTCAAATTACCATTTGAGTCACACTATTTATATCTTTTTCACACACTTCAAAATCACTTTACAAATAAAAAGTATTAAACATTTATCTTCCCAATGTCTACCTATTATCTTCTAGACTTACACCCTCATGAAGATATTTTCAATCCTTCATAGTCTAGAGTAACATGGATAAAATCCTAGGATATGGGTTGAATAATATATGTATTTAATCTCTAGATTTTATGGGCTAGGTCCCCTTGATGTATCATTTAGGCCCTTTATAATACACTACCATCTTGTAAGGAAAAAGAAAGGAAGATAAATTGAAAGAAAACTTATCTAACTGAAGTGATACACCAAAATGTGTCCTTAACCTACATAAATTTGACTAATAAGGATGAAATATGACATGAACCTGATTTCACTTCTTAAAAAAAATCTCCAAACATTAATATTTCACATAGACGCTGAGTTTGATGCATGATCTAAGGCAACTGATCAATGGGTCTCTCAAAGACTCTACGTAAATATTACACTTTTTATACATATAAGATTATTAAATAAAACTCTAAACCTATAATGATTAACTAACATGGTAAAATAGGTAAAGAGGAGAGAAAAAAATGAAAGGAAGCATGCACTATCACTATCATTCATCAACTAATCATGAATATACACTAATCACAAGCATTGAGGAGGTATAGACTCAGCCTTATTAATTATAAAGAGGTAAGTAGAAGTTATTTTTTTATTAGGTATCTACCATAACTTTTGTTAAGTATTATTTTAAATACAAAAAATAGGCTTACATATAGATAAAATGAGAAAGGAGAGAGAGAAAGACAAGGTAGCCCAAAAATAAGAAATGTGACATCTACTTAGGCTTACTCAAATCCTACATAGTAGTTCATTAATTTTATCTCATAAAACATTTAAAAAATGAAATATAGGTTGATTTATAATTTTTTATAAGGTTTAATGGGTCTTGGGAATTGATTGGAAGAGTTTGACCAATTAAAATCCCTATATGATTGCATTTACACCCTATATATTAGCTTGTTTATCTTCCTTGATGAATGAGTCTCCTTCCTTGAAAATAGGTCATCATGTTTTGATAATTTATTTATATTAAACCTTATCCTCATCCATTTTTTATTTCCTTCCACCTTTAAATATTTTTTAAAATACTCCTTGAGCTTGTTTGACTTTGTCTCCTTGACTAGGCATAGGAGAAGGAAAGAGTCTTCTTAGGTTGTTGGTGACCTTTTAAACCTTTGAATTATTATTTAAAACAATTTCATGAATTATTATAACTCTCAAAATTATGTATAGGATAATTTTCATCCTTATCAAACATTTTTGAAGAGTTTTATGCATAAATTTAGGTGTTTTGACCACTTGAACTATTCCTTTGCAATGAGGCATAGAAGGATGAAAAGTTGGTTTTTCCTTCAATACAAAATTTATAAACCATTTATGTATTCTAAAAAACATATAAAACCTAAAAAAAGGCACTTTGAGACTTTAAACCCTCCAAAATATGATATTTTTCTCCTATAGCATGCATTTTTTCACATTCCTTATAGCCCTAAAAACTAGTAAAGTTCCTTGTGAGAAAGAGTGTATAGAATATAATGGGATAATAAACACATTTTTTAGGACCCTATGTCCCCTTATATGTCCATGAAACGTTTTAGGATACAAATCCAAGTGGAAGTATCTCTGTTATGCCATTTCTCTCTCTAATTAGGCCTAATTAGACCTCTTAGGCTTAGAAATAGAGATTTGGCCCAAATCACCACCCACATGTGTTAAAAATTAAAAAAATATATTCAATTTACCTAGATTAAGACCATCCTCCATGCCAAATTTCATGTTTTGGGGCTTTGTGTAGATGGGAAAACCATGAAATTGCCATTGGTAATCCTATATGCTTATGTATATTTGAGGGGTAGTTTGAGATGTTTTTCATGAAAATTGTAGGTTTTGGTGATTAAAATGACCTATTGAGACCTATATAACCTTTACACAACCAATTAATTGATATTCAAGTCTTGTTTTATTATTTTTAGAATAATGGGGTTTTATTCCTAGTTAAATAATTAGGTCTTAGCAAAGTAAATCAATAAATAATATGCAAATATACTCATTTTTGTAATTATATTTGTAATTTTTCATTTTCTAAAATATTAATAAATAAGATAAATTTAACTTATCCTTTTCTAAATGATCCCAATAAAGACAAGGTCTGATACTAGAGGAGTAGGACTAGGAAACTATCAGAAACTGGATCCTGATGTTCATTTCTAGATTAGACATGAGCACCAAAAGTGGGACACCCTACTATCTAGCACTATAGTCCTTTTATAGCATTATTTTCTAGGTGGTATGAGCTTTCTATGTTCTATTCATTAGGCCTGTGTTACCTTGTTAGTGAAATATCAAAGCTCAAAAGCCTGAAGAGTTTATTGTGTATCTATTTTTAATCTTCAAATCCCTAGGAGTTCTTTGTGCTTAAACTTGAATGGAAACTTGGAAAAGATAGATAATGGGTTAGTGTGTAAAGGATACATTGGACACACTTCACACCCCATGTGTGGGCATGCTACCTACATACCAATACTTCAAGGAGGGATCAAGCTAATGTAGTTCTCCCATTGAAGTGTATGGTGCAATTGTGTATCATAAATGCAACTAGATGCAAAATTGGATGTACTTTATATGGCTAGGGACTGGTGCAAAGGCTTGAATAATCTTGAAATGATCTTATAAGGCTATATCCAAATAATATGGAAGAGTGCTTGAGTGTACTTGCTTGTATTCTTGCTTCTTTCTTGTAAATGAGTGTCAACCCTTCTAAATGGATTTTGAATGGAATTTTATAGGGAAATTAATGATCATGGGTTAAATGAATTTGCATTAGGATGTCAAGGAAAAGGATAAGGATCTAAAAGAATATGACTGTTAGGATTAATTTTTTACTTGGACAATAATGCCAAAATCAGGACACCCTAGGTTTTAGTGCTCTTGTCCAAGTTGGGCACTATTGTCTAGAAGGAATGAGACCTAGGGGGATGGATCTAGGCCTAAAAGAGCTACCTATGTTTTTAAGGGCTAAGTCTAAAAGGTTATGGATGATTGGGAATCAATGAAAGAATAGCCTAGAAGGGTTGTGTAAGCAAGAAGGAATATCTATAGATTGGGTGTTATTAGTCATGCTTAAGTCATCTAATTTCACATTTTATATGAATAAATTTACCCCCACATTTATTATAGTGATACAACAAAGTGAAATTCTAAGATAAATGAAATTAAAAAGCATACCTAAACTTACGAGTAAGGGAGAGGCTCATGAAACTATGTAATGTTAGATGTGCATAGAGAGAACACATTTTGAAGTGTGAATCTACAATGAAAACATAAAATTAAATCAATTCTTACTAGATACACTATATCTAAAATAAGAACATACAAAATTTGAGTAAGAGGAAGAGAAAAGAAAGAATACACCTCACTAGGTACATGAACTAATACAAAACCCATTAAGATGTTGGATTATGTTGGATGATGTTGGGTATGTATTTGAATCAAGAGTAATATCATGAACAAATCTGAGTGATCAATTCCCTAGAAAGTGGCTCAAGAATGTAAAGTTTGGCCCTTTGGCTCCATTGTTACCAACTAAGTGAAGTTAACAAATCATGCATGTGTTAATTGATGTCTAGACTATGTTTCTAATCCCTCTGAATAGGTGGCTTAAGAATACATAAGCTATCCCTTTGGCTCCATCATTTCCCCATAAGTGAACCTATGAAGTGATACCAATATTAGAATAAATTTCATATGATATGGCTCATGGATCCCAAGGATATTATATAAATTTGATAATGTGGAATGGATAGCCTAAATGTATGTTGAAAACTAGGCTACTCTTGACCATTTCAAAAGATGGAGGTAAGGCTTATATGAAATCCACTCTAAAACTAATGTACTAGGCTTATATGAAATCCCACTTGAGAACTCAAGTACTCAAAATGTTAAAATTGTATGAAATTTCAACTTGAAAGTGATGCTAACCACCTACAGATGGATTTAGGCACATAACTACTGAGAATGCTTGAATAATAAACTGAACTCAAAAATAAAAATAAGACCAATGTGCCATGCACATTGCCCCCAATCACTGGTGTCTAGAACATGGATTTTAATCTAGAAATTATTTCAATTTTCTAATTTTAAACTAAAATTGGGAACCATCTGTCATGCATGATAACCTCCTATATCTTGATTCTCTGAGAAAATTATACTAAACTACTAATTGTGATTGATATGGATGTGCAAAAAGTATTCGAACTACACTTTTTACCTATTTCTAAAACACTTGAGTGTTTTTATACCTAGACAAGAGTGAAAAAATGAGGATACCATATGTTTAGTTCTACTATCCATTTTCAACACTATTATCCTATGCTAAAACTAGTTATTGATTTAGAACTATCACTATTTTATTGCTTTGTTCTGACTAGTTTGAGCTCTAGATTCTAAATTAGGTGATCTGAATGTTGTTGTTTTGACTATTAGAAGTTTTAATCTCTATTAAAAAACCCCTATTTGTTTCCCCCACTTTTGAGGATAGGAATGATGAACCTACAATGACTAACCTGAGAAGAAAATATTCTTGCAATTGTGTTATGATGCATAGATACATGATATAGCATTGGTATTTGATAAGATTTCTCTAGATATAGAAATGTTTGTATTGAGATATTATTAGATCAATAGTGGTATGCCTAAATAGATATAACAATGTATAAGCATGTGAAAAGTACTGAACTATAACTAGAAATGTTTAGATATTAGTTGCTAGTTGTTAGTTAGAGGGATGGAGCATGATGTCCATCATGGCATCCAAGAAAATAATAGAAATACATGATGTGGATCATGGCATTGCACACATTGATAATAAAATAAGTAATCAAGTAATCAAGCAAGAAGTAATAAGCATATATGGATTTCCAAGGGGCCATGCAAACAAGGGACATGGGAATATGTCACTCAAACTTGAAAATAAACATAGAAGGCATGTTCAAATGCCACATACCTATACAAGTGAAACAAGCAAAGTTGGCATAGGGGCCACATGCACATGGAAGAGTTCAAGAAAAGGACATTGTAAAATGTCCTAAGGCACACACATGAATAGAATCAAAGGATGTTAGCAAATGTCCTAAGGCATAAATAGGAGATAAGCAAAAACTAAAAATGCAATCACACAAGCTATGTTAAGCAAGAGGAGAAATCATGTAATAATTGAAAAGGTAGAATCACATCTAAATGTGAAATTATGAAAGACATTTGTAGTAAAATACTAGGTATATGCTAATAAATACACAAGTGTTAGATACTAGTGAAATGTCAATATAGTAATATGTGTAATCTAGAAAGGAATGCACATCAGAATGATAACTCATAGTGTGTAGTGTAGGAATGGCATAACCTAGATGGTGTAGTTATGTAGAATATGCCCCCAGTGGGTAGGTATATCGATGTTTATTTTGAATTTAGAAGTAGAAATTCCCTCTTAATGGGTAGAGTGAAGCAATAAAGTAGCTGGATGTAACTAACTGCACATAGTCAAAAAAGATCAAGTGAAGCATGGTAATGTAGAAAAATTAACATACAATAACATTAAATAGTAAATGTAATTCCTAACATGATAGTAGTAATGGAAAACCATAGATGATGAATATAATAGAAATGTTTTTTTATGTTGATATATTTGAATCTTTTTGTATTTTTATATAAGATTTATACAATCAAGCAGAAGAGATTATATACAATCAATGTTGAAAAGAAACTATGTACAAAAAATATGTAGATATAACATATTATGCATGGAATATACGTATATGTATAATGTTAACTATATTTTTGAGTTTATTCCCTTAAATTGAAGCTATATGGTACACTTTAGGGATAATTTTTTTAGTAATGATGTAAGGACCTGGCCAATTAGGTTTGAATTTTCCTTTGGTTTCTTCTTTGGCATTAACATTGCAAAGGTTTTCTTTGATAACAAGATCATTATCTTTGAATTCTCTGATATGAACTCACTTATTTTTGGATTGTCATATATGTTGTTGGTAAATTTTGAGGTGTTCTATAGCTTGAATGCATGTATGGTCTAACTATTCAAGCTGGTTTAAATGCTTTTCTCAATATTGGTCATTAGTGAGAATACCTTTAAGGGAGACACAAAGGGATGGAATTTCTAATTCCAATGGTAGAACTAATTTAATGTTATAAATGATTGAATAAGGATTATCCCCCATGGGCATACAAATACTTGTAAAATAGGCCCATAGTGTGAAAACTAGTTGATTGTGCCAATCATCACCAAATTTGGTTATTATTTTTCTCAAAATGTTGTTAATTGTTTTGTTAGTGGCTTTTGCTTGACCATTTCCTTGTGGGTAATATGGAGTGGAGAATGTGTGTTTAATTTTTTATTTAGTACAAAAAATATTTACAATTTTGTTCTTGAATGTTCCATTATTAGAAATGATAGTTACAGGTAGGTCAAAGCTTGAAATAATATGAATCATGATAAAACTGTAAATGTCATCACCTATGGTAGATTGAAGTGGAAATGCTTCCACCCATTTGGTGAAGTATTCTATGTCTATTATTATGAACTTATGTCCATAGATAGACTTAGGGTAGATTTTTCCAATGAGATAAAATCCCCATAACATGAATGACCATGGAGAGATGATAGGTTGTAATTGTTGTGATGGTGCATGTTGTACATTACTATGGCATTTACATTTATTACATCACTTCACGTATTGTAAACATTTATCTTTCATGGTAGGCCAGTAGTACCCCTATCAGATGAGTTTGTATGACATGGATTTTTTATTGAAATGAACACCACACTCACTATCATGTATTTGAGTTAGAGAAATTTTGGCTTCTACTAAGGTTAACCAACATAGTAAGTGTCCATCAAAGGATAATTTAAAAATTTCTCTACCAATGATGACATAATAAAGTGCTTGATTTTATAACTTGAATTTTTAATTTTAGGAGAAATTGTCAGGTGTAATAGATTTTTTGAGAAAGTTATAAATGTTAGAGAACCATTCTAGGATTATCAAGCTGCATATATTAGCCAAGACAGAAAGAGTGATCAAATATACATTGGATATTAATGGTGATTGTAATTGTTTAATTTAAAAATTTCTTGATCATCATTGATGTTAATGGGGATTTAAAATGTAGCACTATCCATTTTGTATGTGTGTCTATTGTCTTTTTGGGGAATGCTCTCAATGGAAAAATAATTGAATTTTGATTATAGACATTATACCATGTTGTAGTATGGGATAAGGTGTTCTTCTTTGGTTTGATAAACATCATTGACTTGATTGACCACAAGTTGGGATCATTAAATACTTGAATAGATTTGATTTGGAGGGATTGTGCAGTGAATAGACCTAAGATAAGTGCTTTATATTCTATTGTGTTATTGTTGCATGAGAAACTCAATGGTATGTTATATGAATTGTATGGCCTGAAGGATCGATAAAGACAATGCCTAACCTTACACCAGATGCACATCAAGAGCCATAAAAATACATGGTATAAGTATTTAAATAAGTATAATAGGAATTGAAATCATCTCTAAATGTGTCACGTAAAGGGTTAGTATTTAAAGTGGTGTTATTGCAAAATGGTCTGCAATGATTTGGCCCTTTATCAATTTTTAGAGGACTATTTTTAAGTAAAATTTTATTAATAACATAACCCAATTTATGATGTAGCTATAAATATGTGGTTTGGCTAGTAGGAACTTTAAAAGGTATAATTTTGTGATAGCTTAAGTCTCATTTTGACCATGTAATGCCAAAGTTTTTATGTGGCAAAAACTAATGCTAGACATAATTTTTCTATTGGGGAATATTTTTTTTCATAATCAACCAATGTGAAATTATTTAATAAACTACTTGTTCAATATTTTGATCATAATTTTGTGCTAAGAGTGTTCCTAATGCATGATCTATTTCTAGGATATAAAGTAAAAAAAGGTTTGTCTAGGATAGGTGGTACTAAAATGGGTGGATTAAGCAGATATTGTTTGATTGTGTCAAAGTTGTTTTGACAAGCTTGGTCCCAAAAAAACTTTGTATCTTTCTTTAGAAATTGAGTAAAGGACTGATTTTTATCATCAAGCTAGGTTATAAAACAAGGGATTGTTTGGATCTTTCCTTGGAGGGATTAGAGTTGTTTTAAGTTGGTAGGAGATAACATATCAATAATTGCTTTGACTTTCTTAAGATCAACTTCTATGCCATGTTGAGATATGATGAAACCTAGGAGTTTCCCTAACATATCTCTGAACATACATTTCTCTAGGTTTAATCGAACATTTTATTGCCTAAGTCATGTAAAAATATTTTGTGAATCAATAGTGTGATGTTTTTGTTATTTGGATTTAGCTAGTATATCATTAACATAATCTTCAATAGTATGGTGAATTAAGTCATGAAAAATGGGCATCATAGTATGTTGATATGTGGTTCTATCATTATTTAATCTAAAAGGCATGATAATTTAATAAAATATACCCCTTGGTGTTATAAAATATGTTTTTTATTAATCTTCTTTAGCAATTTTAATTTGATTATAGCTAGCAAAACCATTCATAAATGATAGCATTTCATATTAGACTGTGGATCCAACTATCATGTTAATATTTGGTAAGGGTAAATCATTTTTGGGTCATGATTTATTTAAATCTCATGAATCAAAACAACACCAAATTTGTTTGTTAGGTTTGATTATGGGAACTATATTGGAAATCCATTCAGGATGTGCTACTAGGTGAATGAAACCAACATCTAAGAGGTGTTTGATTTCATCCTTGACTAGGAGAGCCACCTTAGGATACATTTTTAAATTTTTTTGTTTAACTTCTTTAGCATCATGGTATAAAATAATCTAATGGATTACTATATAAGTATCGATTCCTAGCATATCTAAATATGACCAAGCAAAGAGTTCTAGAAAATTTGTTAAATCTTGATGAATATCAACATCCTCTTCCTTTCTTAGAGAAATAGATAATAATACAATACAAGGATCCTTGTTGGTTCCAAAATTCAAATTTATTATTTCTTCATTAAGTAATGTGGAAAAATTGAGTGTATATGGATTTGTAAGGATAGTGTTATCTGAGTCAACTAGTATATCAAGGGAAGATTCTATAGTTTCTCCAAAGTAGATGTGGGTATTTGTGTGGTTTGGAAATACATTTTTATGGTAAAAATATGGGAGGTCCTCATATGTGCCAAGAAATTGTAAGAGGGATTCATCATTAGAGAATTCATCTAATGTAAACATGTCAGGTGAAGCCGTGTTGTCAATAAGATAAGGGTAGATCAATGATAATTTAGAATTATGATTAACTATATTGTTAGTGCATGTAATTGGTGGAAAAAAATTTATGTGTTGTGAAAGTCTGGGAGAGGATTTATCATGATTATGGTGAAACTAGTATCCTAGCCCTTACAATTTATGTTGTGTGGATGCCTTAATAGGATTGACTATTCCTTGCTCATACTTTCCAAGTCCTTTTCCTTGATAGCCCATATTATTAAGATATTTAAGTGAAAAATGTGAGGTGAATTGATAATTGGGTGCTTTTATTATGATAAAAATTTTAATTATCTAATTTTGTATATGGTCTAAGGGTCTATTATGAGTGATGAGTTATGTAGGTATACTACCTATATTAAAGTGTGGGATATAATTCTATGGAGATTCAACCACTTGATAATATTTAAAAGGTTCATGGTCTATTGGGCATGTGTCTATATAACCCCTATGACTAAATTTTAGACAAGAATGGAGTGTGAAAGAGACTATATGCATATTGTGAATCCAAGGCTGACCAAGTAATAAATTATAATTAAGGTCATTTGGTATGACTTGGTAGGTTGTTGGTAGTGTCTTAGGCCTAAGGTAAGATTGAGTGTTATTTGACCCATTAATTTCCATGAAATGTTGTCAAAACCTCTAATGTTCATATTGGAATGGTCCAGATCTTGAGGTTATATGTTAAGACACTTATGAAAAGATATGTTTTAAATGTTAAGTCCTAAACTATTATCAACTAATACTCTTTTGAATCTCACATCATTAATTCATTATTTAATGTACAAAGGTAGATGTTATTCAATGATGTGTTGCAGGGGTAAATCCTCTTTTTCAAAAGAGATGTGCTCTTTAGTCCATTGCATTACATTGAGGATGGATGCAACATATGCTAGTTTAATGGAAATAAGAAATCTATTATTATGAAGGGATACGTACAATACATCTTTATAAGTATCTGATTATTGAAGGATCTTGAGAACAAAAACTATATCTGGAGGGGTGCTAGCCTGATCAGTAAATCTATGGCCCTGGGCGTAATCAACCTACTTATCTTCATAAACTTGGGTGATATCATGGACTGCATGATCTACTATAGGAATAAAATTGGTAGTAGATGTGGGATAAGATCTAGATGTACCAAGTTCAAAGGAAGGAGGGATGGATATAATCACTAGTATTTGATGGAATCTAGTAATGATAGGGATATACTCAAAAATAGTCAAAGAGTTATATGCATTGAGGTAAAAGGCATGAATGTGGATTGAAATGCATGTAATTTGAGTGATAATTTGTGCAAAGATATACTTATAAAGATTATTCTATAAGAAAGATAACAAGTAAAAGATAGAAAATGTGACATTGTGCATGAATACATAGAAAACTTTGATATGCAACATAAAATTTTGTATGTATTGAGCATAATGAATCTAAATAATTTTCCATATGACAAATAGAGAGTAAAGGATAGAAAACATATTTTTGTGCCTAAATGCATAAAGATATTTGAGTTGTAACATAATATGGCTAACATGTTTTTCATGATAAACTTGAAGATTTGTCCATATGAGAGATAGAGAGTATGCAAAAGGCATATTGAAATCTTGTGTCATTTTAGTCATAAATATTTTAATATCATCCCTTAGTATGAAGAATAAGCATGAAATGAAAAGAATGAAGCTTTGTACTAACATGTGATAAAATTCATCATTCATGTACATGATAAGACATATTATGGTTTCCTTATTATTTGAAAGAAATGTAAGAAAAGTTTGTAGATAAAAGAACATCATCTTTGTAATTTGGCTATGAATGTAAGGTGATACCTCAAAAAGCAAAGGAGGAGCTAGTATATGTAACTAGGGATTTTAAATGATTTTTTTTAATTAATGTAAATTTTTAAAAATTTAGAGATAATTTATATAATTTTTTTTGAAAAATTAAAAAAAAATTAGAAACTATTTTTAAAATTAGCAATATATTTTTCCTAGTGTTTAGAATGTGTTTATATGAAAGAAGAACCTAGTATGTGCAAACTAGGGTCTTTACAAAATATGTGATATTTTTTCAATTAATTTGTAGATTTTTTATTTTTAAATGTAATAAAAATCAATAAATTATAGAAAAAATCATAAATAATTATCCCTAGGGTTTCTAAGGTTTTTGTGCAAAATTTAAAGTAAGTTAGGTTCACCAAATGTTTTATTATTTTTAGAATAATGGGGTTTTATTCTTAGTTAAATAAATAGGTCTAAGAAAATTAAATTATTAAATAATATGTAGGAATTTAGCAACTAATTTTTGTAAATATATTTTTCATTTTGCCTTCTCTAAATATAGTAATAAATAAGAGAAATTTAACTTAGTTTATTATGAATGATCTAGACTAAGACAAGGTCTGATACTAGAGGAGTAAGACTAGGAAACTATTTAAAATTAGATCCTAAGGTTCATTTCTAGATTGGATAGGAGCAAAAAAAGTGGGACACCTTGTTATCCGATGCTATAGTCCTTTTTTGACATTAT
Source organism: Torreya grandis (assembly GCA_037957365.1). Taxonomy (NCBI): domain Eukaryota; kingdom Viridiplantae; phylum Streptophyta; class Pinopsida; order Cupressales; family Taxaceae; genus Torreya; species Torreya grandis. The sequence goes on from JARHVA010002488.1 coordinate 2,099,878, forward strand.
TTTCTAGATGGTTTAAGGTTTTTAGGTTCTGTTTGGTAGGCCTATGTTACCCTATCAGTGAAATATCAAATCCTAAAATCTTGATGTCACTGTTCATCTAGTTTTAATCTTCAAATCCCTAAGAGTTCTTTGTGCTTGAACTTGAATGGAAACTTTAAAAATATAGAGAAGGGTTTAGTGTGTAAAGGATACACTAGATGCACTTCACACCCTATGTGTGGGCATGTTACCTACACACCAATACTTTAAGGAAGGATCAAAATAATGTAGTTCTCCCGTTAAATTTCTTGGTGTAATTATGTATGATAAATTCAACTAGATTTAAAATTAGATGTACTTCAAATGGCTAGGGATTAGTGTAAAGGTTTGAATAAGCTTGAAATGATCCTAAAAGGTTGTACATAGAGAATAGAGAAGACTGATTGAGTGTACTTATATTCTTGATTCTTTCTTATAAATGAGTGTCAAACCTTATAAATGGAATTTAAATGGCCTTTTATATGGAAATTAATGAGCATGGGTTAAATGAATTTGCATTAGGTTGACAAGGAAAAGGATAAGGATACAAAAGAATCTAACTATTAAGACCAATTTTACACTTGGACAACAATGCCAAAATTAGGACACCCCGGGTTTTAGCTCTCCTATCCAAGTTTGGAAACTATTTTCCATAGGGAATGAAACCTAGGGGGATTGATCTAGGCCTAAAATAACTACTTGGGTGTGTAAGGGTTAAGTCCAAAAGGATGTAGATGATTAGGAATTAGTGAAAGAATAGCCTAGAAGGGTTGTGTAAGCAAGTAGGAAGACCTATGGATTGGGTATCATTAATCATGCTTAATTCATCCAATTTCACATTTTATATGACTAAAAGTATCTTATTAAACAAATAGGCCTTCACCTTTGATTCTTAATTTACAAAACTAAGTTTTTCTCACCTTTTGACCTAGTGGCCAACTTGTAGGGATGGTATAACAAATTTAGAGACCTATAGAAGATTTTTAATGATTTTTAACCTTTTTCAAGCCCTCATAAGCCTATATAAATGGTTTATATGGTAATACACAACTTATACCCTCATAAACAAGCTTTAAATTATATATTTTTCCCTATACCATATGGTATTACACTTGCACATTTGAAAAAACACCTTGAAGTCAAGATTAGGAGAGTTATGAATGTCATTAGAATCATTTGGAGGTAAAATAATGGAATTTAAGGGCATTAATAAACATATTTTCTCTATTTGGTTAGTTGTAGGGTTTGAAAAGGGTTTAGATAAGCTTATGGTCTTAGAAATGGTTCATAAAGCACATGATTCGATCCCAAAAACCAATGCTAAGAATTTTTCATAGGGTGACCCCAATAACATCCCCTATGGGCTTGATTTCTCATGAAAAACCTCATGAATGTTTTGAACAAAAATCTAACCCACTCGATCTCTTTGTCATGATCAAAAATAGGGTTCTTAGTCTTCTTATTGATTGTTAATACAACTATGTGACCCAAATATTGAATAAACTCTATATGTTTGAATTATGTAACCCAATAAAACACCTAAATCAACCTCAAGATACCATGCATCTCTATGGTAGATTTGTAACCTCTGCAAACTTGTCTCTCGAGCTAGAGTGACTGTGTAAGAAGGCTAAGAAAAATATTTTGGGGTCTCAACACCTAGAAACACACTTTAGTAAAAAATGGGGAGATATATATGTTTTAAAATATATATTAAAATATTCAACATTATTTTCCCTAAACAGTTACCTTTCAAATGGTTTAAAACCTTGAATTCTCACCATTTGAGGGTTTCTATGTAAACTAAGTTTATTGACCCTAGAGGTCTATTTCATGAGTTTTATCTCCTTATCCACTAAATGAAAACTTGATGAAATTATTTTCAAGGATAATATACATCACTTTTAAACATTATACATTCAATTATAATGAGAAAGATACTCTCTTCATTATGTTTGTGAGTGGGCCCGTAGGTCTCTATTAGATTGTGTTAGTAAACTGTGTTAGTTTGGACTGAACCATGTGATTTTATAAATATGATATTTTAAAACACATATAATTTAAATGGATAAATTAAACACTTAATCTCATATCTAATTCAAATTTAAATCTCTAACACTCATCATATCATCATAATTTTATCCTTTATCCATCATTCTCACTCATAGAAAAGACTGCTTATAGGTCTAAACTAGTCGTAGGTGTACATTCACTATTCCCTTAGTTTATTTAGATAAATTAGATGAAATAATACCTTTAATAGGTATATAAAAATTTAAAAGACTCTTAATCACCTTGTGAAATTCACTAAACTTCTCACTTCTCCCTCTCACACAAGTTTTCCTCATGCATTGTACATAAGCTGACTATAACTCATTTTGCTTGACTATAACTCCTTAAAGTCTGTGAGTGTTATTTTAAGAGAAATAATTGATTTTAAATATTATTTATGACCTTATATCCAAATTCACACTTAAAAAAATTACTGATCAACCAAATTTTAATGTCATCATTTCACTCTTTCATCTTATGTTATTGACCTTGGAGACACTTGAGTTGGTTAAACTAAATTGTAGGTGTTATTTTGATCCTATTTAATTGAGTGTGTGAAAAACATTAGGTCCTTTAATATTATTAATATACCTATTTCACCTCATGACACCTTTTTGAAATGTTATACTTCAACTTCTTCCACTTATCTATCGATGTTCTTATGTCATCACATATAGGACAACCTAATTGACTGTGACTATTATAGGTTAAAGGCTTCCTTTATCTTGGAAACTAATATAATTTTAGTAGTTAATTTATAATATTATAATAATTATATATATCCTCTTTACATCACTTACATCTCATGTAACTTATTGACCTTACCACATGTTAGCATTGCATAACAAGCTTGACTGATTGTGCTAGAACATCATGGATGTAAGTGTGTACTTTGGTACATGATGGACTGTAGATGGAAAATAGGTTTATTAACTTACCTTACGATCCAAATATATCAAATTATAAACATTTATCTCATATAGGATTCTTAATGAAAACCATTTACCTCCATGATTCTAATATGATGCTTCTTAAAATAACCTTAAATTATGATTGACTATTATACATTTTACCTTTTTGGGCCTCTATAATAATACATTTTATATCCATTTTGGTGTTAAATATGAAACCACACTATCTCATATACTAAATTATGAGGTTAATACCACCACGAAACACTTTATAATAAAATATCATCACCCTAGTGAACTTCTATGATAATAGACATGTACATAGTCCTTGGTTGTAAGTTTCATAGAGGTATCTTAGGACTAAGATCTACCATAACACCTCATTTAATGATATTTAATTTATATACACATATGGGAAATATATTTACCTCATATTAGGTCTTAAAACTCCATTTTGATAGTCATTTCACCCCATTTCTTATGAAATGTAGACCTATAGGTTTGTAGACAATTAGGTCTATAGATCTATAGGTATACATTATTATGTTTTAGAACTATTCATGATAAAAATATTGACCAATTTAAACTTTGATAACACTTTTGTATAATCTAATTAATATTATCATGAATTTATTACTTTTAAATAACTTTTATAGTGAAATACCAGACCTTTTGAAACCACTCCTATTTAGATGGTCTACACACAGGCCTCAAGGATTAAGAATGTTGTTTGTTACTTAGATAAAATTATATTAGAGTGATAATTTATAACTTTTTTGGAATTTTAGAGTGGCATATTTATTAAAAACATGATATATCATCTTAATAATCATACTCTAATTAGTTCAGAACCCTGGTACATCAAGAAATGAAACCAATTGCCTTGCAATATATACGTAAATGAAGCTTTATTTAAAATTTGGTCTCAAACATTATAAATGTGTTTTTACAAAAAAATTATATGATTTATTATAACCTAAACATCTCCCTCAATCTACCTTATTCATTTAACTTGTTTCAAACTACCATTTTAGATAATAAAATAAACCAATTGGGTATTTAGGCAGTTTTAAACCATCTTAGGGTCTTAATGATTGTTTATAAAGGAGAGGGGATGAATATGAATAAAAATTGAAAAAATATTAATCTTAATATGACCCCATACTTTTTCAAAAAAATTATTACCCAACTCTCTCTCCTTGATCCCTACTAAACACTTGAAAACTACCCTTGTGAGCTTGTGAAAAGGGTGATGAAGGAGAAGAAGCATAGTTTATAATTTCAAGATTTTTTTGAGATTTAACTCATATATATGACATATATAATACAAAATAACCTTTAAATTATTTTGAATTGGAATTGGGCTCCTCAATTCTATACAAGCCCATAAAACTCCCCATTTTTATTAAAAATTGAGATGTTTTGACATGTAGACCATTATTCTAAATTAATTATGACATTATTACATTAAAAACTCATTTTAAATATTTTAAAATTAAAATATTATGTTTTTTACATATTTACCATATTTAAATCCCTTAAAAACATCTCCAAGTTTAAAGAAAGCTAGTGTATAAGAGATGATCTCATGTAAAGAAACTATATTAGTCCAAGGCTTTCTATGACTTAAGATGACCTATTCACCATTTTATTCAATGTTTGTTGTAAATATATTACCTTCATAAGGATTATTTTTTTCACAATACAAACCTACATTTATATAAACACCTTAAAATTTACTAAAATACCTTAATTTCATCAGACAAGACTAATGGACTTTAAACCAACTGACCAAGTGAAAAGACTTAACTTGACAGACTATGTACTATATTTACACATAATTACATACCCTTAAGACCCAAATATTTACTCTAAATTAATTATACATATTTTCATATATATTACCTTAAACTATGTTGGTTATTGGACTAGAGACCTCAAGTTATGTCATCCTTCCCCAGCTTCTACTTCTATCTCTTCTGTTAGTACACCCCTAAAGTCTACTAACAAGTGTATATGTTTATTCCATGTCATAAATAATTATTATTCCACAAATTATCAAAATATTTTTCAATATATTTACACATTACATCCTACCCTTCCCCAAACTAAAGATAAGTCTATACCTCCTCCCAAATTATTTCCTAAGTATATTCTAAAATATGGGGAGATATATTATCTTTGGTACTAGTGCATTATCCATCATATTGATTGTTTTTGAATTCTCCATCAACATATTCATGATAAATTTATGAATATTCTTTCAGCCAATATTCCTCCTTCCATATGTCACCCACATATGAAGGCTCCTCCTTATTCTCATGTGGTTCTTCCTTCTTCATATGTGACTCCTCCTCCACTGATGGTTCCACCTTCTTGTCATACACATACCATTCCTATTTTGGAATTTATTCCCATTATTTAGTATTATACACATGAAATCCCTCAATATCATTATCCTCTATCTATGCCTACATTTATTTTTGAGGATATTTGATGATGTGTCTTTGCATAGCTTTCCTTGAGGATAGATGAGACTATGGCTGCATTTAGGATCCATATTCACAAAGATTTTTCAGATGTCATGGATAATATTTATGGATATATTTATTAGTATTTGTGAACATAGCATGGTTTTATTTCAATTTTTTATTAATTATGATTTTGGATTGAAATTTTGATCCAATTTTATATATCTTATATCATTTGACTATGTGTCAAATTTGGTTTCGCATATCTATTTCACTTGGATATTTATATTATCCATTATGTGTTTATATGGTTTCATTTATTTTTCATGTTTTATTATGGTTTATTTTCATTATTTTATTCTTATATTTATTATTTCATTTCTTTCCATGTATGTATTTGTCTTTCCTCATGTTTTTTTGCTACCTTATCTTAATAACACAGATAATTACTATTATGACTTGTAATCCTTATTTACCATGTGATCAATTAGAAAAAAAGACATCTCATTATAATCCTATCTTACCCATCTACTTTAAATTTAATTTTATTCCCTTATCTCTTTTTTCATGATAAGCATACATATGGTTGAAACTTGAGATAACATATTGGTTCATAGATAAGCCTGATTGTTAAGTCAGTCATATCATTGAATACTTATCTTCCTTTAAACAAATTCTAAAGCTCATTTGTGTGTATCACTTCTATCACTCATGTTGATTATTCTAAATTTGTATGGAGGAGTAATTATAAAATCCATAAAAAATGAAAATCCAAATCACTTAAATAAAAGGCACTGATATAAAATTCAACATAAAAATCTCAAAAATTAAATAAAACTAAAACACATGATTCATAACACATCTCCATTTTCTAATCAAATCTCAAATTCCAAATTTGGACTCATGATAGATTCAAGGTCCATTAGGGTGAATTAGGATCATAGATTAGGAGAGGATAATTAAAAAAACTTCTCATGCTACATACTTTCTCACAAAAGTACCCAATCTTCATAGTAGACCGATGGCTTTGTAAGAGGTCCTGAGGAATGGGGAACATGTTATGGGAAGGCATGTCAATTTTAATTTTCATGTTCATATAAACAAAATGAGTCTATATTATTATCTCACCTATTTTCCTATACAACTTTTTGATTATTATGAAAGGGTATCCTTTGTATTTTGATGGTCACTAGACTCTTAGTGTATTTATTTTATACTTAAAATGCATCATATTTCCTAAGGTCTCCTCATAAATGCCTATGTCATGATTTTTTTTACATTCCTTTTTTCATTTTAAAACATTCCTAATATTTACCCTTAAGATTTTTTTTAAAAAAATGATTATTCCCTCTAGGATTTCCTTTTGTGAGTTGTAGTGTAATACCATGACTTCCTCACAAATTACCGCATTACAAACACCCATTTAAAATCATTCCCATAGTTGTTTCCATCTCATTGGTGTTCCCTTTATGAGTTGTAGTGTAAGACCATGGATAGGACCAGGCCCTTCTCAAAAAATATTCTAATACGAATCCACAATGAGATTACATGTGTCAAATTTGAGATAAGTAGTGTTATATTATGAGTTACACATCATTGACATGTTTCCCATCTTGATTTAGTATGTTTTATGCTTCATTAATATTTCACTTTTATCTTTTGATTTTCTGATTGCATGTATTCTTACAACCACTTTATTAATTTTTTCATCCTTCACATCTTGAATTAGTGTGATCAATTTAATTTCATTTTACATTTTTGTTCCTCTTTATATACTTCCCAATGTGATTTAGTATGATTGATTGACTTAGTTTTTTTGTTTTTATACCATTGGTATTTCATGTACCTTCCATTTTATTACAAAATTTCATACTTTCCAATGTGATATATTGTGATTCTGTTTTATTGTAACTTGGTAAAAATATTTTACATGATTTTAAAATATTTTTTATCCTTTTTACCATCTTTGGTTTATTATATTTAGTCATATTTTGTTATTACACATTTCTCATTATGATATAGTGTGTAGTACATTTGGTTTTTATTCCTTATACTTTTCCAAGTCATTTTTTATTTTAAATTATTAACCATGCATGTGTATCACATAATTATAGAAAATAAAACACTCTTAACATATTTCCCATAACATATACAACAAAAGCTAAATACATGTGCTAGAAAGAAATATATCCATGCATCAACATCCACATCCAAGTACAACTCATGAGATCAATACAACTATCAACATCAACATATATATATATATATATATATATATATATATATATATATATCATGTGTTTTATAAAAAATACAAAATAAAATCACTCTAGATCTACAATTGGGCTTCATCATGTCTTTCATATGGCCTAGGAAAACTACCCATCAATACATGTGATTAGCCCCATTGAATATTTCATGGTAATGAGACAGTGTGGGATCTCAAGATAGAAACATGTCCTTGTAGATTGGCCACATACGCCTAAACCTATATGATCTAAATGGTAATCACCAATTGTGTAGCTCTTTCCTATGCTAGGGACTATTAGGACTATGTCTCTCTATCTCTAATTATTTTTGGTGGTTGTAACCTATCACCACATTCATGTAGTTACCTCATGGCATCTACCACCAATATAAACTTGTCCCATTTGGGCTAGGGAAGATGAAACCATAATATCATCCAATGTGGTGGGATTGTATGGTGTTATCACCCCATCCAAAATGTCATGGTACACAACCATAACCAAGTATCCCCATCTGATCTCCTCTATCACAAGATATATAGAACCAAAACTAGATGGGCATTAGATCATACACACACACACACACACACACACACACACACACACACATCTCAATAATCATCTATATACCATAATCACAATTCCACTTATGTCCTATATCAAAAACTTAAATCAAAATTAAAAATATTATCACTAGTGCTGGTGTCACCAATCATATTATCTCCATCTTCTCTCCCACCAAACATCTCCTCTATAGGCTACCTCTGCACCAGTGAAAACCTAGGATTCACCACTCAAGCATGACATTATCATCTTCTCAAGGGTGACTCTATGGATAAACTATATCCTAAAGTGGTTATTGGGTCCCCCTGTGAAACAAATCATACTAATGTCTCCTTACACTGATGGTGCATCTATCTTTGATGAGGATATAGTGGTAATTGTAACCTTTAATATGGTTCTTGCTATACCCCTACATCTACATCCATATCCTCTCCCTTTGTTGTCTTTGAAACCACCTAATATTGTGATTGACCAATCCATGGTCTAGCATGCTAAGTCCTAACCACTAGTATATCCATGATTGTCCCTCTGCCTTACCTCCCTCTTAGATATTGAGCATGATTTTCCTAATAAGTAGGAAGTAATAGAAAATATACCAAATGGGAGAGTCTAAACTATCATGGTAAGTATGACACTAGATATAGCTCTACCCATGATGTGTAGTGGCTTGTGATTCACACCTGTGCCAACCTAATTGCAATAGTTAACCAAATAGGACATATAGTAGATATTAGTGTATAATTATTCCACATAATATCCCTTCATCTTATCATATATAATGTAGGTACATGAGGCACATCTTTCACTACATGGTCATGTCTTCATATCAAGACCCAAGGTAACATATTATAGACCATATTGAGCACAACCCATATTACATGGTCTTATATCCACATTTAGACTCAAACTAAAATATCATTAACCAAATTTTTAGATAGTTTTTTTTGATGTCATGTATTTGTTCAGGTGAGTGGATAAAGTGTCTTGATATTCTAAGTATTAATGACAAATTTTATAGTGTGCTTATCTTAGTACGCTTGAAGTAAACTTGGTTGATCTTCAGTTTTGGCATGGTTAAGTATGTTTAGGAATGAGTACGATAATTTTAGGCTATGAAATAGTTCCCATAATAGGTCATATATTATTTTAATTCTTGTGTGCATAAGCGGATTTCATCTTGTAGTTCATAGTTTTCATCTAGACATTTTTGGTCTAGTGGTAAAAAAATTTGAGTAGGTAATTTGGTGGCATCACCATTTTCATATATGGATGATTTAGTGATATTTGGTCATATGGGTGTGATAAAAATAGTCCCAAGTTACTATGGTCCAAGTTTTAGGTCATGTGATTAAGTGAATAAAAAATTATTAAGGTTCAAATTTGGTCTTCTAAGTAGATTATAGAGGTTCTCATACTTAGCCAGACCGTCACTGCATGTCATATAGATATATATGAACCAGTATGTTTTTGAATTTAATTCAGGTATTAATAAATTAAATAATTGTCAAATGTTTATGTGGAGATTTTTCTATAGTTCCAATAATCTACCTTAAAAATTTGGAGTCTTGAAGTGTTTTCTAGTTTGAGATATAAATATTTAAAGTTGCTCTTGTAAACTATGTTAGGTTAGAGACTATCAAGTTTAAACATGATGAAGTATAAGTTAAATAGTTATTATATCTAATGGTGAATTTTAAATAATATATATTGATCCAATGATGAATATAAAATTCAACATGTCAAAGGTTGCACGTGCAAGTGAAAAGTGTTACAAACTCACTAGTCTAACAGAAGATCAATGATGAGCAATAGTTCATACTGATAAAGATTGGTGGTGCAGGACAAGTCAAAGAGTGAAAAATGAATGCAAGAATACCAAGTGGCATAATCACAAGGGACTATCAGTAAAGTTCTTAGAAATCATGTGAGGGTTCCAAGTGTCATAATCTTGGGAGTTTTGAGCTTAGATCAATGGTCAGTGCTATAAGATAAAGACCTAGTGAATCTAAAGAGATTGATGGAGCACATTTTTTTCCAAACTATTAGGAAGTAATGAGATGATTAAAAGTGATAAAATTTTAATAGTTTCTTAGTAACTATTGGAATTCAAATATTTTAATTTAACAAAGGAAAGACCAATGCTTGGTTTTTGAGCCATAACTTTTGATCTATATAGAATTTGATGTTGCAATAAAAATAAAAGTTGTAGAGGACTTAAAGATGAACCAAAAAATATTAATATTAAGGTATAAATGTTTGTAAAAAAAAATTTATTAATATTAAAATTTTATTATGTGTTCATTCATACTTTGTAAGTAACCCGAGAAGGTTAATAAAGTTGTTCTTGATGGTATTTTGATGTTTCAAGATGACTTAGCTATTAGAAAGTGTTTTAGACTATCTAAGGATGATATGTATGGAATTTTTAGGTTTTATCAAACCATATTTAGTATGAAAAAATTATTATAAGTTGAATATGTGATTTGTTTTTAGTGATCGATGTATAGAATGATGGTTGGGCTTATTTAGCTTTAGTAGTGGAGTGTTTTGATGATTATGATCATTTGAGGATATAAAATGGGTCATGTGGAGTGGACCTATGCATGTTTAAGTGGTCCTATGTTTATAATTTTCTCATTTGAGTTCTAAAGGAGTTAATAGTCTCTATAAGACCTATAAGGGCTACTAAGGCCTAGTTGAAAGGTGTATTTGCTTAATTGTCGCCCATAGTTTCTATGGACGCCCTATGAGGATAGTATTGAGATATGTAAGATTTTTTAAAGGTTAAGTAAAGACTAAAGTATGAAAAATTATATAATGATCATGAAGGCTATATAAAATTTTAAATCAAAGATGATTATTTTTAGATGAGTGAGACCTGAGAGAAGAGTTATGTGTGAGTGTTATGGAGTGAAGAAAAGGGTATGTTTCTAGTGGATGGCTTATATAGGAGAGTAGATTAATGAATATGTGTATGAATTTTAGGACATATTTCTAATGTTATAATAGTGTTTTTTTAGTTTTCAAGATTGAGGATGAGTGAAGAGGTCTAGAGTGATCCAAAATGATGAATTGGATGGCTTGAGTGTGAGTGAAGGATACATGATGTTTGTGTGAGCTTTATGGTTTATTTGAGAGGAAAATTAGAGTTTGGTATATGTGTATGACCATTTGGTCATGTTGTTGAGGTTTTTATAGAGTTATTGTTGAGAAGTGTAGAGCGATCAAAAAGGTGGTTTTGGACATTTATGGTTGTGTGAAGAAGTGAAGGGGACTGATATACATTGTATCTCTATCATATTGGTAGGAAATCAGTGATCAATAAATTTTCTTTTCATAGGTGTTGGGAGGGTTCTCAACATCTAGGTCATAAGGAATTGACCAACAGGTTATCATAAGGACTTGATCATATTAGGGGTAGGTGATCCTTATGGATTAGATGTTTCACTAAATCCAATTAGAAGGACTTGATCATCTTATGGATAGGTTCTCCTTATGAAATAGGTGTTTCACTAAAATATAGTCAGAAGGACTTGACCAATTTCATGTTTATGATTATATTATAGGATATGTAGTTCATGTGTTTTTAGGCTTGAGAGTGGGTTTTATTCCCCAAAAGGGTTTCCCACATAAATCTTTTATTGTGTATATAATCTTGCATTATTTATTATTCATTGCTATAAACATCTTGAACGCTTCATGAATGTTTATATTGAATAATTAAGTGTTTGAAGGGTTTAGAAATTTAATTGGATTGTTTTCTACCATTGATTCACCCCCAATGATTGCACCTTTGACACACATGGGTAACCTAGCTAGCCAATACATGGGGAACCTCTTGTATATCCATACACTCAGTAAAACCATAGGCCCTATGGTCTTCTACCCTCTGGATAACACACCATGCATATCATGTATGAGCTAGACCCATATGAAAGCCCTAAAATCATAAAGTGTTTCTTGATCTAATATAGATTGACATAACACTATTGCATATAATGGTAGCTTTTTATCTGAATTGTGACACAACACTTGTGTTATCACAATTCACATCACCACCTTTTATATGTTTGGAATAGCCATAATATAAACATAAAATAAGCTCACCCTTAACCTAGGGTGAATCTTATCTAAACATGTATCCCAATAGAATAATGCTTATCTCTCATCCAAATCTTTTATTGTATTAGTAATCACCAATGTCTTGCCTATAAGAAGTCTAAATAAGGCATGGATGTCCTCCATAGTGATATTTACCTCAATGGTGTCCCTATCCACCTTACATTGAAAAGTGTTGGTTAACCATTCCCATGATCTTAGGAACATGACAATGAGATCAACACTTAAGGGATCTATCTCATCTCCATGATGTCACTAAAGCATAAGGTGATGAGTCAAACTCTATGCAATTCACTCAAACAATCTATAAAATATGGTAGCCATGTTGCATCTATTAGTACCAATATCTCTAATGTCTCTACAAAACATAAAACAACACAAGATGTATCGGATCTCCATGTAATAAATATTTAAAATACATTCTTAAAAGTTCACAAATTCTCTACTTAATCAACTAGTTTGATCTAGTTTCCAATGTTTTCTAATTTTTCTACATAATCAACCCATTTGATAGTAAATTATCCCTTTTGTTTTCCAACTAAAATAGCATATTTGATACTAAATCAGCATTCCTCTAGTTATATCATACTATATTAGCCATATGGTATACATTCAACCTTATTTAACAAAATATATCAACCATTTATTACCAATTACATTGGACCGTTAGTACACAGTCAGCCATATGTTCCTTGAAAACTACATCATCCTATTACTACGCAATTAACTCCCTTTATCAGTATTATGTTAGCCCACTACTATGTATTTGGGCCAATTATTTCTTTTAACCTTATGAATTGAGTTATCTATGTTGAATATGTTCCTTCATTATGGAAAAATTTGACCATTTACCATAAATTCCTTATGCATTTTTTGGTCCAACTTCTTTCTACCCAATACCCCATTATTCCCCTAGTCTACCTAAAATTTTCCGAGGGTCAATTTTGCTATCTATATTTTGTCTACTAGTCAATTTTATATATCTAGATCAATTTCAAATAAAATTACTAAAAAAAATATTTAAATTCATGATTACTTACATGTGTTGCACTTATTGTGGCTACTAGGCATCCTCCTTGTCTCATCTATCATTTCATCACCATGATGGATCTCTAGTCTAAAACTAGGTCTATTAGATCTCTATATTATCATAATACTAAAAATAAAAAATGATTTATTTTTCACCCTATTTATATTTACTATTCAAAATTATTCACCTGCTAAAAATTTACCATCAGATTCCATCTGTTGATCATATATTTGTTTCTATTATATCTTTTTCCTGAAGCATAAGATGTTATGGAATCGTGACATTGTAGAAAATATTTTCACATATTACATGTATATTTTATAAAAATTTCAATTTTTTTCTCTTTTCATTAATTTTTATATGTTTGCCTAATGTTCCCTACATTATACACCTTCACTTTTCTTTCACCTCATTTCTTATATATAACACTAAGGTAACTAAAGGTTTTCATTTTTCAATTATGTCCTTTTATTTATCTTACTTTCTTCTTACTATAATTTATTTAGATTCAACATTATGTGTTGACATGTTCTTTTCCCAAAGCACCATCCCCTATTACACCTACATGACACATGATGAGATTTGAGTGGGACATATGTATACACATAATATTTTAAAACTTTATCAATTATTGATGTTTTATCTCTTGGAATAACTCATCGAGTCTCAATCTCTCTGAGTGCATGCCTTAAAGGGTGCACTGGGAAATGGGTGGGAAGACCATTGGTGATTCACATGATTGTTGTCCCCTATACCACCACTTGTTATCCATATAACCTTGTTCTATACACTTCCCTAAGAATTGTCTCCTCTCTTACATAATATTTCAACCATTTACTACCCTCATTATCCCATCCCTAAGCCTAAAACCCTTTTTTTATGGTTTACATTACACTATTAGCCCCATCAATCCTATATTTAAATTGATAAAATATATTAAGTTTCTAGGTGGGATCCTGGTTGAACTAGACCAAGACCTAAATTTTTTATTAATAGAGATATAGAGTTGATTGGGATGACCATATTGGCTAAAATTTTAGAAATGTTTAGGGTTAGATTAAACTATATATACACATTCATTTAACCATTAATAGATAAGATAAGAAGAATAATATTATATTGTTCATTTTATTATCTACCATTATACTTGAGGAGAATAACTTAAGGTTTATAAATATAGATCTTGTCTTATGGAGAAAACTTTTTGATGCTTAGAGATGTAATATAGATTAGAGATAAATTATCCTTGTTATCCTTACATGCCACAACAACCTCTTGTGAATCACTTTGGCCAAGGGAGATATTGAGGATTGATAGGTTCATCTTCAAAGGTGAATATTCTTAACTTTGTTTCTCCTTTGTTAAAGTAGATAGATTATCATTTGTACTTCTCTCCCATGTATTAGGATTTTTAATACCTTGATGTGAGTATACATCTTATGAATGTTTACTTTTTATTTTTATTACCCTCACTTTGTGTCAGAAGATTTGGTGAGCACTAGATTAGACTTTAATTTCCTTATCATTTACTTTTGTGAATATGAAAACATAGGACCTAGTTAGGGTTGTTGCATGGATTTGCTTGACTAGAGGATTTTTAACCATCTCTAGTGATGTTTTTATGGTAAGATATTCCTTGGTTAGGTTTAGCATATCCATCTTGGTCATGACCTCAAATATCTAATGTATCAACAATTAGAAGTGTAAATAGGATTTATCTTCTCCAAACTAGGACTAATTAATAAATTAGTTGCATTCCCTTTATATATGGGTAGATATTAAGAAAGGGGTTTAGATATTTTGGCATTATTGGCCACCTTGGGAATAATATGAATAAGATAGGGGAAATAATAAGAGGTCCTAGAGAAGGAGATCCTCGATAGGTAGAAACCTTTAGAAAAGATCCATGGAAGGGCCTAGATTATTTGGTAGGTTTATTATGACTTGACTATTCTATTGATTGACTAACTAAAGTTTTTATGATTTTTAATTGATTACTATGTCAATAAGAGTAAGGATGCTTAGATTCAATCTTCTCTTTACTTATTTCTATATGGTTTTGCTTGAGTCACCCCATAGTCTTTCCTACCCATGTGTATGGGAGTTCATAATTGAGATATTCCTCCATGATAGTTCTATATATTAATATTTTTACTTACTCTAATAGTAAGGATTGTTGTACCACTATGTTGTCTTGAAAGGTCACTTTATTTATAATGAAGGAAGGGGTAGATATATCATGTTGGACATAATGGTAGGTTTCCTAAGTCCTCTCATGGCTTATTTTATAATATATCTTAGTGTTTATATGCTTGATGAGTTCTATCCTTTGGATCTTTTCCTCTTCTCTTTTGTGTTTTATTCTTACTAAAAACATATTCAAGGTTGGTATCCTCTTGAATAAGAGATGATTTGAATGTTACCTTATGAGTAGATATCTCATTGAACCCAAGACATCTTGAATGTTGCATTCCTTTATTTACCTTGCACCATGATATGAACATGTCTAGATATGGGAGTCATACTTGGGGGTGCCTAGAACAGTCACTTGATGATGGCTAAAGGTTGGGAGGTGAGCCCACCTTCTATTGTTCAAATCTATAATTGGAGCAAAGAGGAGCTTATGTTCAATAATTGAATACTTGTGCTTTGTTGGTTTCTATAACTGGTATAAGCCAAGGATTTTTTATTCTCATCTAAACTTATTGTATTCATATGTTAATAACTAATTGTGGGTCGAGTTGTGATCCACTATTTTTATGAATTTTATCATTTGAATGTTCTAGTTATTTTTGTAGATAACTATTTTATAGTCTGCTTAGTGTGTAGGATTAATAAACCTCCTTATAATGCATCCTTATTGAAAATAAAATCCTTGTGGTTTGTAAATTCATGACTAGGCTTGGCTATGTAAATAGTCTTAATATATAGATGTATTTAAGTTATTCATTAGAAATTATTGTGTTCACTTGATTCTTACACATTGAGTTGCTTGTTTGGAGTTGATTATAAACAAACTATATGCATATAAAGAAGCAGTCCTATATGAAGGCATGTGATTTAGGATTCCTATGCTTTGGATGATTAATACATGTGGTGTTTTTATTTTAAAATATGGTTATGTCAAGCCATTGATAATATGGATTCTATTTAGTTAGTCTAGATTTGGTTGGCTAACCCTTGTTAAAGTTTAATCTAAGAAAGATAAAACATTAATCAACTCTTAAAAAGAGTGTTATTGAGTAATTCGATAAGCCTTAATTATAGATCTCCTTGGAGGGAATCTATCAAGTAAGGAGCAACTCTAAGGCCTAAATGACTCTTTTAATAAATTGGTGAATATGGTTCTCTTGGTCAAAACTTTTGGATAATTATCTTAAGAGATGGGATTTTTGCCTCCTCATGTATTCTATTAGAATTTATATCATAGAATAAGCTTATTCATAAGTGAGTGAATCTCAAATAAATGGTTGAGTGATTGATGGGAAGAATAAATCCATAATAGAACTGTATAGTCTATTTTTTTGCTATTATGTTAAATAAATACCTTTTATAAGGGTTTTAAATTAAAGCATTATATAAGCTTTCTACATTAGACCTTTCTTTTATCATGACCAACATTTAAAAAAAGGAAAATTATAACTATGTTTGGATAATGATCTAAAGTAGTTATAATAATACAAGGCAATCAAATGGGTCTCACTATATAGACCATTGCATGAATTAGTTTTTTATTAAAAAGGATTTAGAAGGATAACCCAAGACTTTATATCCTTATACTTTAAAAATAATTTATCAAACCTAATATTTTTGGTTTATCAAAAATGGTATTTGTGTCACTATTATAATATTAAACTTATAATGAATAGATGAGTTAGTTTTTAGGTGGAGCTTACCTAATTTTTTTATATATTTGACTAAACCATTGAAAGTATTAGTTTAGTGTCAAGAGATTGTTTAAGCCTCAAAATCTATCTTTTTATTCTTTTTTTACTAAGTCTTACCTTATGGTTGATATAATTCATAGTTGGACTTAGATGTTTCCACACTTAACTTAAATCATTTTATTTTAGCCTTGTCAAATTATTCTATGTAGGTTGTTGGTTCCTTCATCTTTTATTGGCCTTAGTTGCTTATGATTGTTCACATATTTTAGATTCATTGAGCATTGCTTTTACCAAATTCATTTGGGTGAGTTACCTTTTGAAACATTACCTTAGTTTCTTGATAATATCCCTATATAGCCTATCCTATGCAACACTTATCTTAGTAGTTTCTTAGTGGCTTTTTGTGGCCCTTTTTTGCCTTAGCCATTTAAATGCTTGAATTATTTTCTAATTTTTCATAAGCCACATTTAAAAGGGTTTTAAGATTTAAATTAGGCAAATGTAAGACTTTTACCTTAATCTGAGTTATCATCGTTAGTTAAATTCATTCTATTGGACTTTGCCTTAGATGCATCTTAGTTGGGTCTTTTTGCATCCTTTTGACTTAGTCATTTTTATAACATTTTGAGAATGGTTTTGAATAAGCCACATGCCATCCTCCTATTGATATTTTTGTCCCAAAAATGACAAAATGTCAAGCACCCTAAGGAAGACCCATTAATTTTTTGGATAAATGCCTTAAAATGACCCAAGGCACTCTTTTCCTTAAGCCAGTAGAAATTAGAGATTTGGATGTAATTTACAACTTCAAAATTGCATCCTAACCTCCACTTTCTACTATACACCAAGCTAGTGGAAATGATAGATTGGAATGCTATTTTCAACTTGTAATATTGTAAATTACTTACCAAACTACACTTAAAATGACTCATGCCCATCAAAAATTAGAACCCCATTCACAATTTTCAACTTATAAAGTTGCAAATTGAAAATAGAGTTCTGCTTCCTACCAAACATATACCCTACAAAAAATAGAGATTGGAATGCAATTTATAACTTGAAAACTTTCAAATAACTTCCAAACCTCGCTTCTCACACATCACTCCAACTAGAAACTAAAACTCTAGTTGTAATTTGTAACTTATAAAGTTGTAAATTACAACTTGAGTCCCACTTCTTGTTGACTACCTTTCCTATAGAATCTAGAACCCTGGTTATAATTTTCAACTTATAAATATGTAAATTGCACATCAAATTCCACCTTACCATTTTAAAATAACTAAGCCATCTTGTAGAATATGGAGGTCAACGTGCAAATTTCAAATTTGTAAAGTTACAAAGTTACTCCCATATTCTATGTTTTTGAACCTCCCACCAACCACCAACCTAGGCACATTTATTATAGAAGATATATAAGTCTAAATAGGTGATAAATTTTGAGATTAGATATTATCACCTTGAATGATGACCCTACTATGATGTTGAACCATGAAGTTATGCCAAGTAATGTAGTCAAGAACCGTAAACCTGTATTTCCTTCTCATACAAAATGGTATTCCCATATTTATTTCATGCATTCCAAAGATATTTCCATATTCCTATAAAAAGGATTAGTTTTAATTTTTGCATGCAAAATTTAGGGTTTTCATTTCATTTTTCTTGCATTGCTCATAGCTACTTGTAGTATTATGAATTATCTATATTTTTCCCAAATAATTATCTGCATTTTTCAAAATATTTTAAATCATTTTTAGATTCAAATAAACCTAGGATTTTTCTCAAAATTCCATAAAAAATAGTAAAATATTCCTTTGAAAAATCCCACCACAATCCCTATGGACATATCACCTAGCATTATAATTTAAAAACCCTATGGAGATTCTACCTACTTTTATAACCCCACAACTCTACGAACTATCCTAGTGTAGTTTTCAAGCATAAAACTTTCCAGAGGTTTTACTAGAGATTATAAGTGTGTTTTTCAACACCATCTCCATATATTTTCTCTACAATAACAACACTAATCTCCACCAGAGCTTTCACTTATGTTCTACACTCTCAAATCCTTCTAACTCTATACTTGATTTTTCCCTAGAAAATTCTTCATAATCCATGTCTATAAAAGAGATGAAATTCAAATCCAAGGGACTCAGTATCCCACTCAACCTGAAATCTAACACAAACTATATTATAGACATAGACCTATGTCACATTGACCTAGGTGATTTATAGACAAGAGTAAATGATGAATTAAAAAATGATAGGATTCAAATCATTTATGATTTTGGGATACCTCATGTATTATCCTTCCCCCTATCAGTGTAGATCCTTGAGATGATGGTGAAATTTGGAAAGCATTATGATGTAGATAAGAGAGAAGTGATAAATGACAAAGGGGAAAGGATTTTGAACCTAGACCCCAACTTCATAGACTCAGTGTTCTTGATACTTGAATATGAGATTTATCTTGATATAACTCCCAAAACATCAAATAAATTCTATCAAGACAATAAGACTTGATGTCTAAGGGTAATGAATAAGCAATGGCTAAGGGTATCTAGGTCTACATCCAAAAGAATCCCCAAAACACTAGAAAGGATATATTTTAAAGATGAAGTGGGGGATTTAATCATACTCTTGCATAGAGTCACTAGAAGCACTGATGCCAAGATATTTCAAGACTAGATTTACTAATAAATCTAAGGATACAAATGACAAGGTTATAGATACACTATTTGACATTGAAGAATTATTTAATAAATTGTCATGTCAAGTAACAAATCATCAAGACTAGATATTTTCATCATATAATGTTCAAGACAAATTCAAAGGAGTGGTTGAGAGAAAGTTGACATGAGACACAATATTTAGCTTAAACTCCATCCACCATTTTATTAGGTACCATAATACATTAGACCAAATGGGGAAAGAGACTCAAGAATATAGGGAAGCAAAAAGGGAATTCTTTGATAAAATTATAGAATTTGAAATAAGCCACCTATACTCTTTTGGTCTAGGTGAAGATCGTATCTTAGAGATCTTCAAGAGTTTTGATGCATATATTAAAAAGACACAGGCTAAGAAGGATAGAGTCTTTAGAAGTTATCGTTGTAGATTAATTATTTCCATAAAAAAAAATTGTATATTATATTTCCTTGTAAAAAATATTGTAAAATTACATATTGCAAATTGCAACTATAATTTTGATAGCTCTTTTAAACAAAGAGCCACTTGTAATTTCCATGTTCCTTTTTGACAAGTTAGAATTTGTAAGAATCAAACTTGTAAATTACACTTTCCATTTCTAACAAGTCTAAGTTGATTAATTAAAAAATCTCAGATTGTAAATTACATTTTCCATTTTTTCAAGATTGGATGACTTAAAAGTTGTAAACTTCCCAATTGAAAATTACAAGTTAGGTTTTTCAAAAATAACCTAAAGTTAACTAAAAGTTATATTTTGATCTAAGTTTGAGTTTCACTTTTGGTACCTCATTGTATGGAGAAGCTATAACAAAGAATTGAAGAAGAGGAATGTATTATATGAATATTCTCAAGTTTCCTCCATACCTCCAGTAGTTTTGATTACACCTAGTAGTTGCATTATTTGTTTTCCACTTATTTTCCTTGTCAAGGATGCTATAGCAATTGAAGATCATGCCCCATTTGCATGGATTTTTAGATTTTGCATGTTTTTGAGATAGAAATGAATTTTTTTTAATTACATCTCTTCTATGAGATTTTTTGTGTAAATTTGGGTAGTATGGTGTATCCCATTCATCTTTTTATTATTAGAAACCTTATTCTACATTTTGAATAAATTATCTACATGTAACCTAGAGAATGAGAATAGATTAAATATTTTCCTTTCTTGTCTATGTTATCTTTGTGTATGAAAGGTATTTATCAAAGTTTTGGATGCTTTTATTCTTATTTCAGTCATGAAATTTCACTTTTTGTATTACTTTTCCATTTTGAAAGATTGTTTGATTAAAAATAAATAATCTTATACCTTGTATGAGACATACCTAATATTACCTTTAGTTTCATATTTGCAGGATTTTGTGCTCCAATAAATTTCAAGATATTTATTGTTCTATTTGTGTTCATTCAAAGTAAGCATTAAAATACACTACAAACATTTAGTGTAATAACCATTTCTATTTTTGTAATTTCATTTCTAAAACTATTTTCTCTCAGTGAAACCCTAGTTTAGAAGTAAGATCACTAAAAAGTATAATTTCCACATAATATAGTAGTTTATCAATTTCACCAAATTTAGTGAAAGGAAGGTATAATTATCTATAGGTTCACCTCAACTTACCAATGTCCTATAACTTGGAGGTGATTCCATTGTATCATTATATTTTTACACAGTGAGCTATAATATCAAGATGAGTGAAAAATCTATGTGATAATAGTTTTTGGCATGTCTAGAGAGACCTAAAAATTATTTCTAAAGAG
Source organism: Torreya grandis (assembly GCA_037957365.1). Taxonomy (NCBI): domain Eukaryota; kingdom Viridiplantae; phylum Streptophyta; class Pinopsida; order Cupressales; family Taxaceae; genus Torreya; species Torreya grandis. Next base: position 2,121,640 of record JARHVA010002488.1, read on the forward strand.
ATTGGTGCTATTCTCAACCAAAATTATACAATCTTATTACACATTTCAAACAAACTTGGTGATTTCACTAGCTTATAGATTTAGGAAAGAAAGGTTTACATATGCCAAATAAACAAACAAGATCATCTACTAAAGGTAAAAAAAGTTAATTTTTTGGAATTATCATTTCAATATAAAAATTTATCAAGATCATTAATACCTTACACTACAGTATATCCTTTAAATCTATATTCATCTTCTTCAAATATCCCTAACATTATCATACCTTCCATTATGGCTGTGAGAAATCAAATTTTCATAGCCTTCAATAGAGGTAACCCACTTTAGTTGGGCTAGTATGATGATATACCTTCCTCAACTTTAAAAATCCTTCTATATTTTACTAGTGAAACTTTCACCACTCTTATGGAACATATAGAAGATATTTCTAATAGTTGTTTAGACCACAATATAATACAAGATAATATTGCAATCAAACTCCTAATCCTCTTATTTTAAGGGTAATTCCTAGCAATGGTATAGAGGCCTACCTCCCAATTCCATCCATGTTTTGGATCACTTAGGAACTACACTATGCACATAATTTGAAGATAAAAGTGACCACCTCTCCCTGGTTGAATAGGTAACTACTATTCAATAGGCTCCTCATGAGTTCATGAGTGATTTCAATTTTTGATTGTAAAATAAATGTAGTATAATTCAAGTATTGGTCTATCCAACCCCAAATAATGCTTTTCTATATTACTTAAGATATTTTAATAGTGATATAGCTATTATGATTTAGTTAATGGGTGGTACCACACTTCTCAATGCCTATGAATTTACAATAAGAGTCGAAATTTACCTAATTCAAGCTAGAAATATTTCCCCCCAAGGCCACCAATGCCTCTATTTCAAAAAATACCTCCTACACAACCTATAATTTCTCCAATTCCCACCATAATCAAATCACCATCTTTAACTCCTAGTCTTATTGATGATTTATATGAGGTTAAGTCACTACTTAAGAGTTTTGGTAATGAGTTAATAATAATACAAAGGCAACAATACTATAAATATAGGCCTAATAAGTAAGCTAACCAAGAATTAAAACCTAATAGGAAGCCATACCAAGGAAATTCATAGGCACTATACATGTGAAATCTCCAAACATCTATGCTTAACTTACACTAGGTACTTCCAAAGTTATTATACCTATTCAAAATAACCTAGCTCAAGAGTACGAGTGGTGTTATCCTTATGCTCAACCACATAATTAAAATATTTATCCTAATGGTGTCATTAGTCAAGCCTTGATAGTATAAGGCATATCAAATATTAAAGAATAATAATAAGCCACTTCATAGTAAAAGGATACAAAAGAACCTTCTTAGAATGAGGCTACACTTGTAAACTAACAAGAGAAGGACTTTTGTGGTGTAAATCAAGAGGAGGCATTATTCAATGGTGGAGGTTTAATGGTAGCAAATACATGTTCAAATAAAAGATCAATATAAAGTGATCATCCCCCCAAGGTGTAAAAAGATACAACTTCTAAAGTTGTACAAGAATTTTCAAAAGAAAACATAGTATAGAAGCCATCCTTTATACCAATGGGCCAATAAAATTCAAAAGTACTGACCCTAAATATTGTAAAAGAATACATAGATCCCATAAAGTCACTAGTGAAATTTGGTAACATTCCTTTTAGTATATTTGAACAAATGAAGAAAACTAATTTGAATGTCATGCAGTGCTTATTCCAACACAAATAAATTTACTACAAGAAGCTTTGAAAAAATTATAAATAATAGAAAATGTTATGGAAAATGGACCTAATGTTTTAATTAATTTTTTTCAACCATAAACTAACACCAAAGCAAGTAAAAATGGTAATCCTCCCCCTTTCTATCTTTCACTCATAATTGGGAAGCATCTCATTCATAATTGCATGGTAAACTCAGGGGTTAATAGTTTTGTTATACCTAATAACATCATTGATGCTCTTGCTATTAAGTATAAACTTTTCTCAAAAGGTGTCATTTAATTTGATAGGACTATTATTGAAATAGTCAAGATAATAAAAGGTTTAAACCTTACCATACACACGTGTCCAAGGTTATCAATTTCCTAAGAAATCTTAGTTATTGATCTCCCCCTTATTTTTCCATTTGCCTTTCGTGAGACTTCATAGTAAAATAGGAGGGTATCTATCAACTAACTAGTCTCATATGTTTCTTAGGATGAGATATGGAATAAGAGTAATATTAAGAGTTGAGCCAATCACTAAAGACAATATTGAGCCATACACTCCTATCCCTATGGACATAATTGTACATTATAAGATCAATAAGAAGAGATTGATCATGAATTTGAAACACATGTGTAAGATATTCTAGACATTTATATAGATGAATGGGGATCAGATCTCTAGTTTGATCCTAATGATTATGTATAAAATACTAGGTTGGGTGCATATTACATTCATGAAAATTATGAAATCACCTCAAATCTTGTAAAACTAGTTGAATATATCTAAGGAATGTGGAAACTATTATTCGATAGCTCAAGAATCAAGAATGGTGTAGATGAAAAAATTATTTTGATCTCTCCATAAAAGGAGAGTTATTTCTATTCTTTTAAACTTTAGTTCATCTATGCAAACAATGTATCTAAATATGAATCTTTGATTTGAGGTCTATAATTAGCCAAGGAAAGAGGGTTAAAGTCCCCACAAGTATTTGTTGATAGTGATTTGATTGTTCACCAAGTAATATATGGAAGCATAACAAAAAATAATTTGTTGAGATCTTTAAAACATAGGGTTTGGGACCTATTAAAATACTTTATTACTTTAAAAATTGAAGTGGTACCAATAACATAGAATAAAGATGTTGGTTATATGGCCTCAATAGGCTTCCAATATAACTTACCTGAAGAGGTAAAGAATAAAAGTAGTCAACATGTAAAGTTGATAGTGAGGCCATCAATTCATGATAATGCAACTAACTAGCAAGTCTTTGATAGTGATATATAAATTATAATTTTTTTGAGAGAGGAAGCTGAATTCTCTGATAAAAACTAGTCAAGACTCTAAGATCAATACGGGGATTAAATCATTCAATTGAAGATTAAAAAAATTATCCATGGGCCTTGTTACTTTAGAGAGTATATTAATTTATATGATCAACTAGAAGGTGAGAAGAAGAACATCATGGTCAATGAAGAATACTATGAGCCAGTAGTCATCTCAAAGGGAAAAACATTGAAGATTGGAAAAGTATGCAATAATTCTAAAAAGCAATATTTATTGAGTTGTGTCAAGAATTTGATGATAAATTCACTTGGATATATCAATATATAAGGGGATTTTACCATATCTTAACCCAACACACAATAAATCTTGATCTAAATACCAACCCTATTAGAAAAAAATAGAGACCAATTAATCAAAAAATAGAACCCTTGATGGAGTGAGTTATCCAAATTGATAGAGGTTAACATCATTTTCCCTATCAAACATTCATCTTGGGTTGCTAATTTTGTCCCTGTAAGGAAAAAAGAATGGTTAAATTAGGATTTTCATAGATTTTAGGGACCTAAACAAAGCATCCTTGAAGGATCAATATACCCTTCTACCCATTGAGAAAATTATTTAAACTGTATCAAGAACTGAAAAGTTTTCCCTTCTAGATGATTATTATGGATATAATCAAATCGCAGTGTAGGAATCAAAATAGTTTAATAATACCTTCTCTAAAAAAATGGGGCACATATTCATATTAAAATATTCCTTCTGGCCTAACTAATGCTAGTGTTACATTCCAAAGAGCTATTGATATGGCTTTTAGAGGTTTGATAAATGAGATGATCTTGGTATACCTAGATGACATCACTATTTACTCTGAACATGTTGATGCACACATGGATAACCTTAGGAATTTTTTTGAAAGGTATAGAGAATTTAGAGTTTCTCTCAATTCAAAAAAATGCATTAAAAATGCATTTTCATGAAGGGAAACTAATAGGACACATTGTTTCAAAGTAGGGTCTTGTAATAGACCTAGAGATAATAAGTGTAATATCTATATTAGCACTTCCAATCCATAAAAATAGATTACAAAGTTTCTTAGGAAAGATCAACTTTGTAATAATATTTTTTCCAAATTTTACCTCTATGTCCAAGCCACTTATTATAATTCTTAAGAAGGGTATCATTTTCAGATGGACACATGAAGGAAAAGAATGTTTTGAATCCATCAAGTAGGCTATTTCTAAATCTCCTACACTAGTCAACCCCATGTATGACAAGGATTTCATTTTCTATGATTTTGGAGGGGAAGGTAGCATCTTAGCTATTCTAACCCAATATAATAAAAAACAACTAGAAAATTTAATATCTTTCTTTAGTCAATCCTTGAATTATTATGAATAAAAGTATAATTTCATGAAGAATAAAGAATATGTTATAATTAAAACTCTCAAAAAGTTCAATAATATTCTCTCTAATAACAAAATTCATCTAATGGTTAGTCACCAAAGTGTTAAAGAGTTCTTGTTAAGCTAAGAAATAAATGAAAAAGGGTAGGATGGAATACAAAAGTCATGGAATATGATGTAAACATCAAAATTACAAAGCTTGTAAGATTAAATGGATTATGTGAATAGCTAGCTTCTAATATTAATACTACTAAAGTGGTATCTAATGTAGTATATGTTTAAAGTGCATTCCATCCAGCCAATCCACCTCTATTCAACAACTAGATCCATGATATGACTATCTTCCTACAAATTGTTGAGTACCCATATGACTTCCAAAAGTCCAAGAAAAGGCATTTTATAATCCAATCCATTTATTATTTTTTATTTATGGAATATTATTTAGGAAATATATGAATGGAGTCATGCCAAGATGTATCGATAATAATCAAGTCCCCAAAGTGCTCAAATAATTTCATGATTGTCCATCAGGTGGAAACTTCTCTACAAGAACCCCTGTCATAAAATTAATGGGAGGAGGATATTATTATCTTGACATATTTAAATATTCCCATTAATTGGTAAGGAACTATGAAAAGTGTGCTTATTTTATAGGCAAGTAAAGGTTAGTAGTTCTCCCTCTTAAACCAATCTGAGCTAACCAATCATTTTCTCAATGGGAATTGGATTTCATTGGCATGATCAATCCACCATCGAGTATATGAAATAAATGGGTCCTTATAACAACTAACTATTTCACTATATGGACTAAAGTAGTTTCACTAAAAGATGCCATAGAGGTAACTATCTTGTAATTCATGGATGGCATAGTCATGAGGTTTGGTGTTCCTTACACCATTATCCCAAACAAGCCAAAGATTTTATTGGTACTCAAGTGAATGGGATATAAATAACAATGTATACCTGATTAATTATTCCAATTATTACTTGTAGGGTAATGGCTTGGCGAGTCTACAAACAAAAATATCATATGGATTATCAAAAATATAATGGAAAATAACCAAAGGACATGGCACATGAAGTTAAAATCAACATTTTGGGCTGATAGGATCACTCCTAAGAGAGGCATTGATAACTCTCCATTCATGTTGGTATATGGAATGGAAGCTAGAGTCTCACTATCAATTGAGTTACCATATTTATAACTAAATCATTAATTGGATTTGATCAACAATAAAGAAATGATAGTATGATTGGCAGAACTCATGGAACTAGAAAAAGTTAGGAACTAGTAACTAAAAGTTTTGGAAGGAAATTAAGATAAAAAAAGAGGAATTTTGATAAAAAATCATCTGATAGGATATTTAATTAAGGAGACATGGTTCTAAAATGGGATGCAGATAGAGTCAAACCAAGAAAGCACACCAAGTTTGATGTAATATGGAGTGGTTCAAACATTATAACTTGGTGCAAAGGAGCTAATGCATTCCAAATATCCAAGATCGATAGATCATAACTACCCATCCCAATCAATGGGATATACCTCAAAGCTTGCTTTTGAGATTGGATTTCATTTTAAAAATATTATATATTAGGGTTAGTTATTTTTTTTCTAATAAGTGCTTTCATATAGGTAAACTCATTAGGAGTTTTTATTTCCTTCTTTTGTACTATTTTTCTATATTTCATTATTTTATAGGAAAATCCTAGTTTTTTCTTCACTAATTAAGCTTATTAAGCTTAAAATTACTCCATGCTTATTGAACTAGATGGCTATTGGAAAGAAAATTATTAGCAGGCAATCACCCCATAGAAGTCACCCAAAAAGTTGATATTTTTGTCCCAAAAATATCAAATGTCAAGTATCCTAAAGGACACCCATTAATTATTTGGATAAATGCCTTAAAATGACATATGACACTCATTTCCTTAAGCTAACAAAAATTAGAGATTTGGGTATAATTTTCAACTTGAAAAATTACAAATTGCATCCCAAACTCCACTTCCCTATATACACCAAGCCAAAAGAAAATAGAGATTGGAATAGAATTTTCAAATTGAAAACTTGTAAATTACTTCCCAAAATCCACTTCTCATGACTCACACCCATAAAAAACTAGAACCTTGCTTGTAATTTACAACTTGCAAATTTGTAGATTAAAAGTGGATTTACTCTTCTCACAAAACATATACCCCATGGAAACAAAAGATTGGAATTTAATTTTCAACTTGAAAAATTTTAAATTACTTCCCAGCATCCACTCCCTTTGCATCACTCCAGTCAAAAAACAAAAATTTAGTTATAATTTTCAACTTGAAAAGTTGTAAATTACAACTTGAGTCTCGCTTCCCATCTACTACCCTTCTTATGGAATCTAAAACAGGAGTTACAATTTATAACTTTAAAAGTTATGAATTTTGACTCAATTTATTCCTTCCCATTTTAAAATGACTAATCCATCCTATAAAATATGGAGGTCAACATGCAAATTTTAAATTTGTAAAGTTTCAAAGTTGCTCCTAAACTCCAAATTTATGAACCTCCTTCTAACCACCAACATAAGTGCTTTTATTACAAAGGCTATATAAGTTGAAATAGGGTTATTGTAATCAATTTTTAATTTTATAATGTTTGAGATTATATCTTTGTGCCTCAAATAATGACCCTATTATGATGTCAATCCATGATGCCATGTCGAGAAACGTAGCCGCAAACTAAAAACCTCCATTTCCATCTAATGAAAAATAGTATTCCCTTATTTATTTCATGTATTCCCAAAATATTTCCATATTTATAAAAAAAGGATTATTTTTCATTTTTCCATGAAAAATTTAGGGTTTTCATTTCATTTTGCTCACATTGCTAATATATGTTCATAGTATTGTGAATTATCTACATTTTTCCCCAAAAAATTGTGTGCATTTTTCAATATATTTTCAAATGTTTTTATATTACATGAAACCTAGGTTTTTTTTCAAAATTTTATACAAACCAATGGAATATTCCTTTGAAAATTCCCACCACAGTCCCTACAAACATATCACTTACCATTGTAATCTAAAACCCCATAGAGTTTCTACCTACTTTTACAACCCCATAACTCCATAGACTATCCTAATGTACTTTTCAAACTTGAAACCCACTAAAATTTTTACCAAACTTTACATGTGTGTTTTACAACCACCATCTCCATTGGATATTTTACCTTTAATATAAACCTTAATCTTCATCATAGCTTTCACCTATGTTTTGAACCCTCAAATCCAGCCAACTCTACAGTTGGTTTTCCCCTAAAAAATTCCCACAAATCCATGTCTGCAAAAGAGATGAAATTAAAATCCAAAGGACCCAATGCCCAAATTAGATTTGAATCTAACACAAATGAGATTATAGACACATACCTAGGTCACATTGACTTAGGTGAGTTTTGGACCAGAGTAAATGCCAAATTCAAAAATGGCTAGATTCAAAAACTTTATGATTGTGGGATACCTCAAGTAATAACCTTTCCCATATCATTAAAAATCTCGAAGCCAGTGCTGATATTAGCCAAGTATTATGATGTAGATAAGAGAGAAGTATTAAATGATAAAGGGGAAAGGATTATGAACCTATACCTTGAATTCATAGACTTAGTATTCCTGATACTTGAATATGAGAGTTATCTTGATATAACTCTTGAAACATAAAATAAATTCTATCATGACAATAAAAATTAACATCTAAGGGTAATAAATAAGCAATGGCTAAGGGTCTCTAGGTCTACATCCACAAGATTTCCCAAAACATTAGCAAGGATAGATTTCAAAGATGAAGTGGGGGATTTAATTATACTCTTGCACAGAGTCATTATAAGCATCGATGCCAAGATATTTCAAGACTATATGTACCAATAAATCTAAGGCTATACATGACAAGGTTACATGTATTATCTTTGACATTGAAGAATTTTTAAGTAAACTGCCATATCAAGTAATAGATCATCAAGACTAGATCCTTTCAGTATAAGAAGTTCAAGACAAATTCAAAGTGATCAAGAGAGAGTCAGCATGAGACACAACATTCAACTTGAGTTTGATTCACCATTTTATTAGGTACCATAATACATTATATCAAAAGGGGAAAGAGACTCAAGAATACAAGGCTACAAAAAGGGAACTCTCTAACACAATTATAGAATATGAAATAAGCCACCTATACTCTTTTGGTCCAGATAAAGATCATATCTTAGAGATATTCAAGATTTTTGATGCATATATTGAAAAGACACAGGCTAAGGAAAAATATTTTTTTATAATTTATGGTTGTAGATTAATTCTATCCATTAAAAAAAATTATGTATATTATATGTCCTTGTAAAAAATATTGTAATTTTAACTATCATTTTTATAGCACTTTTAAAGAAAGATCCACTTGTAATTTCCATGTTCCTTTTTGACAGGTTGAATGTTGTGAAAAGAAAACTTATAAATTGTACTTTCCCTTTTTTACAAGTCTGATTTGCTTAATTTCAAAATCTCATATTATAAATTACATTTTTAGTTTTGTCAATATTTGATGACTAAAAAATTGTAAAAGTCCTAATTGAAAATTACAAGTTAGGTTTTGCAAAAATAACCTAAAGTTAAATAAAATCTATCTTTTGCTCTAAGTTTGAGTTTCACTTTTGGTGCCTCATTGCATGGAGAAGCTACAGTAAAGAACTGAAGAAGAGGAAGGCATTGCATGAAGATTCTCATGTTTCCCCCATGGCTCTAGTAAGTTTGATCATGCCTAGTAGTTTCATGCTCTTTTCTAATTATTTTCCTTGACAAGGATGACATAGCCACTGAATATCATTCCTCCTTTACATAGAGATTTAGATTTTTCATGTTTTTAAGCTAAGCATGGAGTTTTGTTAACTACATATCTTCCATGAGATTTTTTTTTATAAATATGGGTACTATGACATAACCTATTTATATTTTTGTTGTTAGAAACATTATTCTATATTTTGAATAAATTATCTACATGTTGTAACCTAGAGAATGAGAATAGATTAAAGATTTTCCTTTCTTTTTTGTGTTATCTTTGTGTATGTAAGGTATTTATCAAATTTTTAGATGTTTTATTATTATTTTAGACATGAATTTACATTTTTGATATTATTTTTCCCTTTTAAAAGATTTTTTGATTAAAAATAAATAATCTTGTCCCTTATATGAGAAATACCCAATATTACCTTTGGTTTCATATTTTCATGAGTTTGTGCTCCAATAAATTTCAATAAATTTATTATTATTTTATGTCCATTCAAAGCAAGCATTTAAATCCACTATAAACATTTGTTACAATCACCATTTCCACTTTTGCAATTTCATTTCAAAAAATCTTTTCTCTCATTCAAACCCTAGTTTAGAAGTAAGATCACTAAGAATCAGAAAGGAAGTCAGCCTTCTCCATAGGTTTACCTCAATTTTTCAAGGTCCTACATCTTAGAGGTGATCCCATTGTATCATTATATTTTTACACAAAAATCCACAACATCAAGATGGGTGAAAAATCTATGTGATAACACCTCCCACTAAACTGAGTGACATCAAATTGATTTGCATTATGGTTGATGTCAAGATAGTAGGATAATGAGATGTTACTATGTGGCATCATCCTAGTGACCTATGATCCTAGAAGGAATATATAGGGAGTGATGCCTCTAGGATAGTGGGCTAGTGGTACATTTCCACATGTCATAATCTTGGTGACCCATATCCCTAGGGAGGACCATTTAGTGTGCAAGCCTCCACGAAATCAAGTGAGAAGGATCCTACCATGTGGCATCATATAGGAAACACAATATCCTAGATATGTTTGTGTTGAGAGTTAAATTTATGGGAAAGTATGTGAGTGGGATGCCATTACATGGTATAATCTCATTTCTCCATAATTATGGAAATGTTTGTATTAAGAGTGAAGCATGCAAGCTAGTGGGATAGTAGAATGTTACTAAGTGGCATGATTTCTACTATTCTATATCCCCAAGGAAGTTATGATATCCATATAGAGTGGTAGGGTAGTGAATAGTGAATTATCACCACATGTTACTTTTTTAAAATTCACCTTGGAAGTGAGAGGTGGCATTAATGGCCTAAGAGTTTGAAAGGAAGTTGGCACATCCAAAGAACTTATTGAAGTGACCACATGGAGCTTGAATTCATCAATAATGTTTGATGTCAAATTTAATATTTGTCTCAACATCATTTACATTATTTTAATTTGGTATAAATTTTGAAAGGATTTTTTAGTACTAGGTCGAATGATTCAGGATTGTAAGCTTTTGAATTAGTGATTTACACATGTATGAGCCTTTTGGTAGTTACAAGATTCTTATTTTGATTAGATTAGAATATGGTATATATCAATGCAATTTGGTGTTTTGTTTGTTTTAATGGTGGGTCATGCCTATCTTTAGGGAAAAAAATTGTCATGACATTGGCATGGTCTTGTATTCAAGGACATAGTCATCAATTGGTTTGTGTAAACACCTAAATCTAGTCATAGTTAATTGAGAGTGTTAAGTCTTAAAATATATTAAAACACTTTATATATGATCAAATATATTACTCTTATTCACCAATACTCTAGTTTTTAACCTATGTATGGGATTAAACCCTCTATTTACCATTATTACTACATAAGATTTCCCAAGTCATTACTCAAACAACATTATATCACTCTTGGACTACTCTAAGCCATAGTCTAGTTTTCCATGTGTTTTTTGGATAGGTTTGCAATCTACAGATAGGTCCATAAATGTAAACATCTCCCCTTAGTGTGATCATATCCCTACTCCATTTAATGTATATTTTATAAAATTTTAAATATATATATATATATATGGGTCATCCTACATGTTTTGAAATTAAATAAATTAAATTAATCAATTAGACTCCTATAAATACAAATCAAAGGTCATTAATTTAAAATACTAGATATCTCATAAAGATTGGCACTATACACTACTACACCAATAAAATATGTCTTGTTCTTCCCAAATTAAATATCAATCACTAGGAGTAGTCACAAGCCAATTGTGAATCATTTAAAATCAAGTCACTAGCTAACATTTTCAAATACCAATTCTAAATTATTAATTTCATGCATATAGTGAAGTAGAACAATTTATAAATCAAGCTAAGTGGGGAATTTTTTGTGGATTGATTCCCTTATTAGAGTATCTAGATACATAAGAAGTGGTCAATCATCAATTGGGTTGATTGGGGTTAGCTCAACCCATTACATTTCACCATATCTTTTTCAATTTTTATAGCTCTGAAAAGTACACCAAGGGTTTCCAAGGGAATGAAAATGAAAACTTAGGTTTCTACACAACATTAATAGAATTATAATATCTTAATGCTCTCAATAAGCATATGCATATGTAGTAGAGTAATCATAGTTTTATCACTTTCATAGATACAAATCCATAATCAACAGATAATACCATATTCATATTTATGATTAAATCTCATTTATTAAAATGTAAATAATGTTTCAATTTTTTATTCCTATTAAATGATTATAAATAAAAAATAGGGTAAAAAATTTGGTGAACCCATTCATTTTCTCAAACTTTTCTTTTTTTATTTTTGTCTTAGGGTTTTAGTTAAATTAATGATTCACATACACTAAATAGAATTTTGATCATCATTCATAGGATTTTATTAAGCATGGTTATAAGATTTCAATTTGACCTAGGGTTTTGGATTGAATTATTAATCTTCATACACCAAAATATTTTATTTTATTAGCTTTAAATTTATTTTTAGTTCATTTTATTTATTTATAGAATTATGTTTTGATGGTTATAAAAGTCATAGGAGTTATCATTATGGGAAATCAATTGGTAGTTTTACTTGAGACATGGTTTGAGGGGTAATAATATAATACTTAATCCATTATAAAACACTATATATATATATATATATATATATATATATATATATATATTACTTGAGACATGGTTTGAGGGGTAATAATAAAATACTTAATCCATTATAAAACACTATATATATATATATATATATATATATATATATATATATATATATATATATATATATATATATATATATAATTTATCCTCCATGCATGTAATAAGTATATCATTAGGACATAAGTTTTTTTAGCAATAGAAATCCTTTGATCATTTGGTTTTGTAGTACATTGGTAAGCAGCGATCCTCGAGAATTTACTCTCAATGTTAATATCAAAGTGTCTCTATAGCTAGTTGATGATAATTTGGCCTCCAAAGCCAAATTTTAACCCCTATAGTTCAAAAAATCACTTGTCATGTCCCCTAACCTTGGATGTTGACAATATTATGAATTGTAAATTCCTCATATGGTATCTCTAAGACTTGGTTAGCATTGTTTAAGGTTATTTTCATAAAATTAAGATAAATGTTATTCTTGACCTTATGGTTGTATAATCATTCCTATCATGGTCAATTGGGTCTAAGGGTGTTAAGTGGTCTAGGGGGTCATGTTTGGAAATATCATGTGATGTCTAAGTCATAACACACCTCCTATATTTTATACAACTCCTATAAAAGTGGCAAATCAACTTTATAACAATGCATTCCATTCTAAATGTAATAACCTCTTGAATTATACTTAAGAAAATGCATATTTTTTTAAAAACAAATAAAATTCATTCCAAAAATAAAGCAATACAATATACCATAGCCATAACAAAGAACAATAGTACTTCAAATTCAAACACTGCATACAATATAAATCTTATACAACTCTAAGGAAAGTAAACATCATAGAACACAGCTATGAATGGTTTAACAATACAACATATGATAAAAAAATATACAAGTACATACTATAATTACATTACTTCAGTCATAAGGCCTAATATAATGACAAATAACAAGGTCTCCAGATCTCAAGTCGAA